>JAOPGA020001779.1:0-127330 GCA_026419775.2 Acrasis kona | reverse complement strand
GTTCCGACCCGAGGGGGAAATTTCATCTAAAGCTGCTATTTTAAAATTGTATGTCCAGCGATATGTTTGCGTCCCAACATTTGCGAATCAAGGCGATCGCATTGATGGTGAGTGAAATATTAACAAAAACATTACACCTTTCTTGTGAATGGTGGAAGTTGATCATTTATGGCGGGCTAAAATATTGTTTATTTCAGTTAAGGATTTTGAATAATTGTTCTCTTCTCGCTAATTGAAAACTTAGTTCTTCCGAAAGAACTGACAAAAGGATACATCGGGGTCCTCTCCAAATTGTCAAAGGCAACTCCTAAATCCACTCCATTAACAGCAAAGGATAACAGACCTTTACCTTCTCTTGTGAACAACAATTTTACTGTAACGTATGAAATAGAGGCAACCTTTTGGGAATATCTCATCCCGTTGCTGCCACCGTTCTCCTTTCCTCCTGTTCCTAAAATATATCCATATCCTCCCTTTGTGTTTGTACCAAGTTCACAGGTGTGATCGTCCTCGGCGTGTTTATCCTCAACCCCGACAATCATCTTCCACACGGTCCTATCAAGTCGATCAAGATAAATGATTTTAATATCCCACTCATATCTTATAGAAAAGTTATCCAAAGGTGCCAATGGGTGTTCAACTTTGAAGGTCCTCCAAATTCCTCTTTTGCCGAAAATTTCAACGTACCTAAAGTTGTCTTTGAAAAGAACAGAGCCTAGATGACTGCCTTGCTTATAAAATGCGTTAAACCTTAACGTTCTAGTCAAGAACCAATACCAATGTGCAAATGACTTTTCGTCACCAAACTTTTCCATATCAAACAAGCTCGAACACTTCCTTCTGTAGTGCTCTTGGAACGTAGCGTATAGTGTTCTGCAGGTGGCAGAAAGCACCACCACTTCCTCTGTCATAAGGTACTCTGATATCACATCTCTAATCACATCACATGATAGAGTAAACATTTTTCCAACCATTTTTAATCGGTTTTCCCCATAACTTGAATCATCTTTTATGGTTCAAGATGGAGACATTGGTGGAGCTTTATTGTTTCTTTTTTGCGCCAAGTACAACTAAGTTTACTGCTTTATACCAAATGAGAAAAAAATGGGAAGAAAGCGTGCCTCACCGGATTAATAATTTGATTTTTCGTAATAATTATATAGCAACAGAGAGATTTTTGTTGTAACCGTATTAAAATTGTTACCTCACCCAATTGAATGTTGTAAGTCTCAGCATAGTTTTTCCGCATCAAGAATTTTAAAAGACAATTCCCTTCTCTTTAAAGGGAAGAATTCTTCCGTTCTTGGTCTTGACATCCCATGATATCCAATTTGAAGATCATATTTCTCCATAACAGTCAACTGACTTCACTCTACTCGAAATAACCCAAACAAGCAAAAATATAATAAACGGGAGTTTATTTTTAAACTGATGTAATTTCCTTCTCCTTATCCTCGAATAACTTGTCTATCTTCTTTGTGTGCTCGTCTACAATGGTTTGAAGTTGTTTTTCTAATTTGAAAACCAAATCTTCAGAAACACTCTTTTTGGCCTTCTTGAGACTGTTCATGGAATTTCTTCTGACACCTCTAATGTTCTCCTTGGTGACCTCCGCTTGCTTCTTTGCATTCTTGACAAGGTTGTCTCGAACTTCTTTTGTAAGTTTGGGTATGGGCACTTGGATTACCATGTCCATCTCTTGAGGATTTAATCCAAGGTCTGCATTTTTGATGGCCTTGACGATGGCACTTGTATGCTGTCATTGTTAGAGCGAAATTGGAATCGTAATTACGCTTTTGTCGAACACGTTAACGTCGAGTTGCTTGTTGTTCCTGACTGAAACACCTCCGAGTTGCTTGATTGACCTCCTCTCGCCGGTTGGTAGCGTCACGACAAGGTCCTCGATTAAGGCAGGGGAAGTACGACCGACGTTGATGCTCGATAGTTCCTTTTTGAATTGGTCGATGTATTTCTCCATGTTCTTAAAAGTTAGTGCATCGGTAAGTAATCTCGACTCACAGATCTTGTCTCCTTGAAAAGCTTATCGGAATCAAAGTCACTATCATCCTTTTCTGAAGATAAATTAGTAGCGGAAGATTATGTTCATACCTGATGACTCTTCTTTTTGCTTTTTGTTTTTTGCATATGATCTAAACTGGATGCTTTGGTTCTGAACGACGAAGGGCGTCTTTGTGACGATTGAATATCTTGATACACCGATAGCAATTTGATTGTTGATTTGTGTGTGTTTTAGGGCTGTTCTGCCAAGGGAAAGACTTCTTCTTAACATGGTTTGGTTGTGTTATTTTTTTGATTACAATTTAAACATGTCTAAGCGTAACACCTCGGATCTCACCTTTGACGAAGAAGATGACAGCGACCTTGACGGATATATTTTAAGCAGCGTAAAATCAAAGAAAAGAAAAATCGATGACGACCCTAAAGATGATTACGAAGAAGACGAATACGATGAAAACTGCATTGGGGATGAAGCTGATAGGGCAAAGTACCGTTCAAAACACACATTGATTATAACTATTATTCAGGTTGGATTCACTCCCCGAGTTGGAGAGGGAGATGATTATCGATGCGAGGTTTGAAAAGCGTAACAGAAACAGGGCTCTTGGGAAATCGCAGTCAAGAGACTATGATGATGGCAAGAAGCGAGGAAAGGGTAGTGGTCAACAAACTGCCACAACATCTTTAAGTGATATTAGAGCCAAAAGACAGGCGCAAGCACAAAAAATCAAACCTGTGGCAAACTCTTTATCAGGCTCTGACATGCTCGATGTAGATGCAGACAGGAATAGAAGGTAAAAAATACTTTTTATTTTGTGCTAACAGCAAGTAGGAAAATCACAAAAACATCCTCAGAATCTACAGCCAAACAGGCCGCAGTGAACATTACGGCGCAACAACTCCAAAAAATAGTCGTACGTAGATCCCAATTGGAAAAATGGTTTAACGAACCATACTTTGAGAAAATTGTAGCACATTGTTTTGTGAGAGTGCTGGTCGGAACAGATCAAACAGGCCGTAAGGTATATAAGCTCGCCCAAGTGGCTGGGTTGGCAAAGTCAAAAAATCCATACAAGTTTGGAAACGAGTCAGATGTGTACACTGTATTAATACTGGAATTGGGACCAAGCACTAAAAACTTTAAAATGGAATTAATCAGCAACAGTGATGAAGTCGGACAGACAGAATTTGCACAATGGTGTAAGGAAGCCCAAAAGGGAGGACACATACCGTCAGAAGAGGAGATCAACGAAAAGCATACGGAGATCCTTGGAATCAAGAATTACGTATACACACACGTAAGTCCAACCCACCACTCACAATCGGTCACACATCATAGGAGGACATTAACAAGATGGTAGGAAGTAAAATCAAGGATAACAGAACATTAGCATCCATCTCACGTGAGATCGCACTCTTACAAAGTAATCTACAATCAGCCAGGGATCTCGAAAACGCTGAGGAGGTATCAAACATTAACGACGAATTAGAACAATTAAGGAGAGAAGAGAAGGAGCTGAGGTATGTTTATTGTTACATTCATTCTTTTAACTGTTTTAGAACCAAGATCGCGACCTCGTCCAAGATTGATGTGAATGCAATCAATAGGAAGAACAGATCCCAAAACGTTGAAATCACCATGCGTCGCGAGAGAGAAGGACCGCAAGCAAAAAAGACTGGAGATGAGATTGATCCGTTTGCAAGAAGAACACAAAGTAGTGCATTTTTCAAATTATTTGAGGTGAGTGTTTTGTTTTTGTGTTCATTTTAACATTAGCAGAGTCCAACCGCAAAAGCAAAACAAGAAGCGGAGGCCAAACAGAACAATCCATTCGAAAGTAAGATTCACTTTTTGTTTTTTTTTAACATTTTCAGAGTCACCTGGTGGAATGATGTCGCCAACAAAGTCGCCGGGAAGTTCTCTCGTTGAAGCACATGACTTTGATATTGACATTGATTTGGATCAAAAACCAATTCAATTGAACCAAGAGGTGCAACATGGTATTGCAGAGACCCAACAAACTAAAAGACTAGACAACAGGAAGAGTTTGAGTTTGGGAGAGTACAAAAGAAGAAGAGGAATAATATAAATTAAATTTTCATTTTTTAAAGTTTTTAATGCATCATACATTCTGTTCATTAATTCATTTTTTTGTGTGTGATTATTCTGAAGCCAACGTAACTATAATCTACTCAATAGCACTATTGTTCTTGTATTCTGTTTGTATTTTATTTACAGCTCCATAGTAAAATTTATTGTCGAGACTTGAAGAGGATAGCTATTTTGTTAGGCACAAAGTAGTATAATCGCTTACCATGTCTAGCATCATCTCATTTTTAAATCTAAGTATCCGATTTCGATTTTCTAGCTGTTGAATTTGTGACCTTAGACTGGTTATCTCTTCTATTGATACAGGTTCTTGATCTTTGGCCTCTATATTATTGGTTATAATAGAAGTGTTTGTTCATAATACCCTCTAAGCTGAAGGATCCTGTTACATCATCTAGCTTTAGCTTAACATCTCCCAAAGTAATTTCTACTGGAGTTTTTATAGTAGGCAAATTATCTGATGCCTGTATTTCTTGAGTAAATCCAAGAGTTGTGGCAATCTTGCCAAGTAGTGTTGATTGCCGCGATTTGTTCATATTTACAAGAACATCGTCAGTTACAATCGAAACAAATTCTGCATGGTGTTGACGGATATTTACTCAAGTTTGGTAGGGCTATGAAGGCAAGAAGAAGGTGAATGTGGATGTATCTAAGACTTTCGCGGCTAAAACTTCACAAATATTAAAGTAATTTTGAAATGGAACATTTACTGAGAGAAGTGGGAGGGTTGTTATCCTGGGATCCGATAACTGTCGAGCATGGATGCGATGTTTAAACAGAGGTTCCAGAAATTCTACTAGTATTTCAGGTTCGAAATAGTCCTCGAAACTTGTTTCTTGGAGTTCTGGTTGAGATAAATTTATGAATTCAATTTGGCGGCAAAATAAATAATCGAATTACAATAACGTTATTAGTGAAGGTTGTATGCATATTTCATTCTCTAATCGTGGAATAGAGGAACTGGATCTCGACAGCGTAAGTATTAAATGCATTTTATGTTGTTGAAGGTAGTTTGGAGATGAAGAGGATAGGAAAACCCTTAGTCTAGTGCGGAGTCTGGATTTATCGCGGAATGAGATATCCAGGCTTACAAACCTGCATTCATTCACTTCGTTAACTACTTTGGATTTATCTCGCAACAAAATCAGTATGAGCATCACAATCACTAATTTTAATAATGTAAAGAAAAATTATCCGGCTTGCCTCTAGGACTCGTAAATCTTAACGTCAGCCATAATTTGTTGACTAAAGTAACCGGACTAGAGGCACTTCATTCACTCCAAGTACTTGATGTTAGTTTCAATCACGTGATGAACTTTGGACAATGTCTAAAATCAAACAACTCCCTTAGAAGACTAATAGCGTCGAATAATCATCTTAAGAAAATAGAGGGCATGGAACAATTAACCAAACTCCAACAGTGAGATTTTGATTGCTGCTTTTCACTTAACAATTAATAGTCTGGATGTGGCAAATAATGAAATATATGGAGCTGAAGCGATTAAAGATTTGTGTCATTTTACTTGTCTAACTGTTTTGATCATGGAGGGAAACCCTGTTGCAAAGTATGTTGTAAATTATCCATTTTAACTTACTTTGTTAGAATAAGTTCTTATCGAACAGCATGTACACATCTCCTACCAACACTTCAACAAATTGACGACTTTAGTAAGAGATTTACATTTTAAAATCTAACCTTCTAGTATTCGATCAAGAGGATCCATCAACCCCAGCGCCAGTATTTGAAAAGCCAGTACAACGGAGAATGAGCATGAGTAGTGAGGACATTGAGAGAATGCAAAGAGAAAATAGATTAAGCATGATTGAAAAACAAATCAGTTCGAGGAACAAAACAAACACCAGGCAAACAAATAGCGTCACAGAAAAAAGCGACATTATCAATGATTTGAATCTGAGCTACAGAACTCCCAAGAGCGCTAGTTCACATCATTCAAATTCAAAACAATCCACACATTTTAATCACAACCTTTCGAAATCACTACCCAAAAGGCCATCATCTGCCTTGCATTCTCGTCCATTTTCCAGCATTAATCAATCTGCGCGCATGAGCAACAAATCTAATCAAGAGGATGCTCACTATGAATCAGAAGACTACCACATTGATCAAGATGATGAAGACTATCAATCATCAGATAACGAAATACTCAGCAAAACAAAAAGAAGAGACAGCGCATCTCGAATAGAGCGACAAAGATCAACAATTGTAAAATTAGAAGAAGACATTGAAACACTCAACCAACAAAAGGAAACATACAGCAGGCAAGTAAAGGAGACAAAGAGGATACTTGACCAAGAGCAGTTACTGAACAAGGAACTAACCGAAAAAGTCTCCAGCCTTCAATCAGAACTTATCGACTCCAAAAATCAACTCAAATCACATTTCGCAACATTAACAACTGTCAAAGCCGATAAAGACCGATTTGAGGCCGAGCTAGAACTCATCAAACAAAAATACGACCACTCCACAAGAAGTTACAAAAACCTTCAAAGTCTCTTTAAGGATGAGAAGAAAAAGAGAGAGGACATGGACAAGCAGTTAATAGAAATGCAACAACAAGTCGCCCACATGAGATTAGCAGCACAACAACACAAACAAAGAATGGACAAAACAGTCAAGCAAGCACAAACAGAAACACTAGCAGCCACAGAGAAACATGACTCTGCAAGACAAGACATTAATACATTATTAAACTACATCTCAATAGTGGAGGACTATAGAGGTGATGGAATTAATGATCAAGTGGTGAGCAAAGTCAAGGACATTTTGAATGAATACCAAAGCAAGGATTTGTTTTTTGATAAATTAAGCAAGAGGCCTCATTCAGCACATGGTGGTAATTTACAGGGTCAACAACCAAGAGTAAGTTATAATTAGATTTCACACACCAACACAAGAATAGAATTTCAATGACACAAAGCACTTGGCAGGTCCAAAGGCCAATTCAAGTACTTATAGTTGGGAGACCTCACTCAGACCACCACCCAGCATGAACAGCAACAACGGAACATCATCCACCACTTTGAAGAGATCGTCGTCCGCATCAACGCTAATCAACAAACAATTATCAAGAACAGAAGATATGAAGCGTAGGGTTGAGGTATCGCCAAGAAAGAGTTTGACCAGGGATGACATTACAAAAATGATGAACAGACAACAACGGTTGCATCATCAACAACAACAACAGGAGGAAACAACTAACAATAATCCAATTCATCGTTCCCCTACTAGCTACTCAAAAATCAGTCAACAACATGTCGAATCAAACACTTTTGAAAATCAATCCTCATCCAATGATGCATCAAGAAGGAATTCCATAGAAAGTTCCGGATCTGATGTTGGAAATTCACACAACAAGAATAAAAAACAAGAGCAACAACCAGTCACGAAACAACAAGTTCACATTGTAGATGTGGTGGTCGACCAACAGCAACAGACTGATAGTGATGTTGAGTCTCCGATGGACGATACGGACAGCACTGGAAGTGCAAACACGACGGATTTATCTGCTATATTGAGCAAATTGAGTTCGGATGATGTGGCAAGGTTATTAAGAGAGGTCTATGGTAGTCAGTTGATACCAGATGTGACGCAGCATCAAGCTAATCATTCAAGCACAACGACAACGACAACAACGAACACGACCGCACAATCTGGAGCGTCTTTTGTAAATAATCATTCAATGACTGGATCTGATGGACCTGATGTGATGGCAAAGAAGAGAAGAGAACAAGAAGTGAAGGAGAGCATAAGAAGAAGAGTTGAAACAGAAAGAGAAAAGTATGGACTTAATCACACTAATTTATAAATTGGTATTCGTTTCTTCTTTTTCGTCAATGAATTGTTCGTATTTTCTTCTGACGTCTCTGTACTTTTTGTAAATAATCACTGTGATCAAGATGATCAGCACGAGAGCAAACAGCAACACTAATATGTAATCCAATCAACCACCCGACATGGAACGGTAGAGGATTCGAACCACTTGCACACACGTTGACTTGGTTGTCCGGAAGGTTCATGATGCCGAAGCAATCACTGCTGGTCACATTCTTCTTCTTGTAGGATATCACTTCGACTGCCTTCCCGTTCAAACAACCATTGTCGCTGACTGGTTCATAATCATCAATTGTACACAGTGCACACACCTTTTGGTCTTTTAACAAGTATTCATAATTACAATCATCGATTTGTAGTGCTCTTGGTGGATTTGAGTTTAATCCAGTAGCATCACAAACAATGGATACACGAGTCTTTACGTGTTGTGTTCGTCCAGTTTTATTATTGTAACAAAATTCTTTAAAATTAGTCAACGTCAAACTCAATGAAGTGACCTGTCCCTGTACAAACTCAAAATCCATTTCATTACCAATATTAATGAATTCATCTTGATCCTTTACATATTTACATGCCTTGGCACCAATTGCCGCACAACTACCAACACCACCATCACCACACAAGTTCAAATAATAATCGACACCAACATCATTGGTGCCCAATGAAGCATTACGAATCACATCAGAATCAATTCTCGACAATGAAAATAACCTGTCACGATCCAGATCATCCTTGGCGCCAAATGTACAATTAGCACCGCTCAGAGCACAATGACCAGATCCAACCGAGGAACGAGTGCCGCGACCACATTCAACACATTGTTCGAATCCGCTCAACGAGAATGAATTCTCTTCACACGGCGTGCATCGATCGGATTTGACGGGCGACACATGTCCATCAGGACACGAAACACATTGACCAACAACGCGATCAGAATATTGACCAGGCACACAATCCTGACACATCACGGCGCCACCATCATTAGCACTTCCATTCACCAAAATGGACCTGATCAACGCTCTCGAACAACCGTACGTATCCTGAGGAGGAGCAGACGGCGTGTTCAAATTCACATTAATCACGTGTCTACCGGGCGACATGTAATTCAAATAAAGAGTAGAGAAGGAAGACAACGAAGCACACCCCCCACAAGCAACGCTATCCACCAGATAGCCATCCACGCTAAATTGCAAACTACCATCCGACGGACACGACAATGCATATTCGAATGCGACGGAAATGTCACGCGGATCTACATTTACAATGTGTCGGAACGAAATGGATAGATCGAATTGGACCTGACTAATGCCATTGTTGATTCCGCTGTCTAGATATCGACCAATGCTTCTCCATCCGTTGCTTCTACACTCGCCCGTACATGACGTGGTGTAGTTGATGCTTGGATGGGGCCAACGAATCGGATCGAACGCATCGTAGCGTGCTGATGCCACGGATGCACTCGATCCTTGTTCACACGGGCGACACGCGGTGCCATCCGTGCTGCTGTGACCCTTTGCACAATAGTCGCATCCGAGCGATGGATTGGGCATTTGGCCAGGTTTGCATGATTGTTGTTTGGACGTGACGAGCGATGCATGGGGCAATGAGATTGAAGCGGGATGCGAAATGTTACATAGGATGGGCGATATCCATTGGTAGTGAATCATGGTGTGAGTGTTGTTGATGGTGGATGGGTAGGAGTAATAGTCGGTGGCGTTGCATGGTTGACTGGTCTGGTAGCATGATGTCGCGCCGCGATAGGATGTGTAACTGGGCGGACATGGTTTACAGGAGGTGGCACCGATTACGTTGCTGAAAGTGCCCTCCTGACATTTGTCGCATGGATGGGATCCATCGCCGTATTCTCCCATGCGACATTGGCTACATGCTAAACTGGAATCAGCGTTGCCGCTCATTGTGATTGATTTGATCTTGGTGCTGTCCTCTCCGTATGATGTGGTCGAATCTTTAGAGTACTTCCATTTGGCCACGTGAAAGCCCATTGTTACGTTCATTGTAAATAAAGTCCATTGTTGATTGCTGTTTTGAAATTGTTTTTCTTCGTCCATGTAGAATGAGAGATGATCGTATCCTTCTTCGCTGCTGACTTGATACTCGAATGAGATTGTTCCTTGTGACTCCGTGACTTCGAAAGTATACATCAAGTTTGAAGAGATGCTGCGTGCGTTCCAATTGTTGCCCGAGTCAATGTAACCTGCATGTAACGTCCATGGCTCGCATGCACTGGATGAGAAGAAGCTTGTGCGCTCGCATGTGGTGGAGAATTGTGCTGGTAGTTTGTCCCACTTGTTGAAGGTGACCAATCCAGCATCGCTGTATGATCCTCCTGGACATTGTTGGCAATTGGCGGAAGTTGAGTTTAGGAATTGCCCTGGCCTGCATTTGAAATTGCAAGGAACGTTATATAGAGGTTGTGGTAGAGATTGGTTGCTTATGCATGTTGCAGGAGGTTTGTAGTAGTAAAATAAAGTCTTTTTTCCTCCAGAACACTCGGTGAATCTTGATCCTATATCATCCATTGTGCATTCGCAAACGGTGATGTTGGGTGTGTAGGCAATGTTGATGTCGAACCCACAGGTAATACCTTCACATCTTGGTTGTTTAACGTCACAAGATAGCTGAGCAAAAACAATCGCGGAAAGGCATAGTAAGTAATAGATCAACATGCCTGGAACAGGTTTGTCTTCAGATTTTCAATTATTTGTCAACCGGTCTCCCACAATAGGTAGCGTCTATTATTGATGATAGTTGTTAGACCTGAGAAAACTGAACATTATCTGCTGATGATTCTTACTTAGACAAGCATATACCTGAATATTGATGAATTCTTAAGAACTGACTGTTATAAACCCGTTTTTACAAAAAATGGAGAATTACTCATCCGTTCCTACCCCTAGACAAAAAGTAACATTTTACGTAAACTGAGTAGCTAATCTATGAAAGTGGTTTAACAATCATGAAATTAAGCAATTTGAACAAGTATTTCAATCCTTGGGTGGTAATAAAAATGGAAATCTACCTGTAGATAAGCTATCTGTTATGATGAGATTGTGCAAGGCGTCACCTACACAAGACCAGCTTATTGGTTACCACGAAGAGGTATGTTGTTACGACATAACACGTCATAATTTTATGTTTAGATTGATAATGTTGTTTTTTCGTTTGGAGACTTTTTGGATATAATGTCGAGGCATATGGAATTTGAGTCTAGGTTTGAGTGGAAGCAACTATTATTAAAATTCTTCACGTTACATGATCTTGACAATACTGGATATGCCGAAATTGCAGACCTGGAGACAATGTTTTGCGATGAGGGTGAGATGACAATATCGAAAGATACATTTTACGAATTAATGGAAGCAAACGGGACGAAAAAAGATCAAAAGAAGTTATCAGTCGTTCAATTCATGCAAATGTTCGAGCATTACATCGAATAACAACATTTTAAAGCATTACCATTTATTTTCTGGATTAGACTTATAGGCCTCATACTCTTCATTAATAAAGCAAGATAATTCCGTCTCCTGCTCTAAGTTTTGTCAGTTTTTTTTGCATTGAAAATATGGCCTACCAATTCCTTGCGCCGCCAAGGTTAGTCCTGGCTTTAAAATATGCGTGTCATCATCTCCCAGGTTGATTACTAAATGATTGGGCTAATGTATAATGCTGCCAGAGGATTGATTTAATTAAATACCTTATTTTGATGGGCCTTATAATATATTTTGATTGTATCGTACTTTCTTCCTCGATGTGGTAGGTACGCCCTGTTTGCATCGATTTCTATTGGAAGGGTTAATAATTAACAATACACAAGTCCCATCTGCACCTTTTAGCACAACATCCAATAGCTGTTCGGTCGTAGTATTTTCCAAGTCTACGTTCTTCAACACCATGTTTTTGACATTTCTATATTCAAAACTTCTCACCAAACGGACCGTGAGTACACTCATCAGTGTTTGTAAAAGTTCTTCGATTTATCACACACAGGGATGACCAAAGACAAGAAGGATAGCGGAAAGATAAACACATCAAATCTATTGAGCCACAACGATAAACCTGAGGCGCCATGCAAAACAGGGTTTGCTTTTAGATATCAAGGAATCATCGAAAAGAACATACAACAACTAAAAATACTAAACAAACACATCTACGCAGCAAGCGACAAAGAAAAATTCTACACAGAAGTTATCAACAAAGGACCAAACTTTAGTTATTTTGGTAAGTGTTGCTTTGATTGTTGTTCTTATTGAATTAAAGCGGTGTTTAACGATATCTCGGTTGGTGCTGTATGCACAAAGCAGATTGGAGGTAAAATTCACATTTCATTGATCCACGTGCTTCCAGCATACAGAAAATTAGGAGTGGGAACACGCCTGATAGAAAAAGCTGCAGAGATTGCAGAAAGCAACAAAATCAAGGTCCTCACTATCAACGTTCCCGTCAGTGATAATGACATTGCCAACTTTATTACCAAGATGGGATTTGAGAAGGAAGAAGTCACAACCAAAGACCAGCACGAAGATGCAGACTCATATGTGTATACCAAGTCCTTAGTACCATCTCAATAAAAGATATCATCTTTGCTTATCTGTTCTGGTGTAAAAGCTGTCATGTCCTCTTCATATGTCACACGTCTTTCTCAATAAGAGAAATAATATGTCTCAGACCTTGAAGGCACTAGCGCAAAAGAACTCACCTGTACCACCTGCCAGCTCTCCAAAGCTAACGGCTGTTGGTAAGGGAAGGTCTTACTCAGCATCTGGTATTTTTGGAAAATTCATAAAACCCAAGCAAAAAGAGCACGAGATATCTCATCCGTTTAATACAAAGCATGTGATACACGTAGACTTTGATATAGAAACCGGGCTTAGTGGAATGCCAGAATATATGGATGTTTCGTCATTAGGTCCACAAATGAAAGTCGGAAGGGATTCAGTCTACTCAGCAGAGGAGGTCGAAAACAACTCTGTACTCAAGCGATCCAGAAATTCAATCATAAACACGATGCAGCTTAACAAAGAACCTGAACCAATATCGAGTACAGGAAGGCCCAAGAGTTTTACTGAGTCTCCCCTA
The DNA here is from genome assembly GCA_026419775.2 of Acrasis kona. Lineage (NCBI taxonomy): Eukaryota > Heterolobosea > Eutetramitea > Acrasida > Acrasidae > Acrasis > Acrasis kona. The sequence continues at coordinate 114,251 of JAOPGA020001779.1, read as the reverse complement.
ACCTCTACGGACGCAAGCGCATTCTCTCAGACAACATTCAAGGAATTATACCCTCCCACATTAACTCTTCGCAGCACAAAACCTGTTGCGTCTGACGACCATCTATGCGATTTTGTCAACACCTCGAACCCAAGGACTGAGTTTATAAAGATGGTAAAAATTGGAACTGGATCTAGTGGAGATGTTTATAAAGCCATACACGCAAAGTCAGGTCAAAAGGTAGCGGTCAAAGTTATGTCGATAGGAAAAGACACCAAGCTAGACATGTTTGAGAACGAGATAAGCATGATGAGACAGTGTGAGCACAAGAACATGGTCAACTTCTTCGACTGCTACTCTACAGAGGAAGAGTTGTGGATTAGCATGGAATATGTTTCTGGTGGAAAACTTACTGACATGCTTCACGTGGACTACACCGAGTCGGAAATAGCAGCGATACTCAAGGAGACGCTACTCGCTTTGGATTACCTTCATAAAAAGAACATTATTCACAGAGACGTAAAAAGTGATGTAAGTAGCATTATTACCACATGCGTATTGATTACTTTAGAACATTCTCATCACAAGAAAAGGAAAAATAAAACTTGCCGACTTTGGATTCACCTGTGTTCTAGACGACAAGAGGCCGAAACGTCGGAGCGTTGTCGGTACTCCCTACTGGATGGCTCCAGAAGTGGTTAGAGCACAAGAGTACGACACATTGATTGATGTATGGAGTTTGGGTATAATGGCGCTAGAGATGGCCAACGGTGAAGTTCCCAGATTAGAGTATCCTCCCATCAAAGCACTATTCGTCATTACAACAAACCCACCACCCACATTAGACAACCCAGATCAATGGAGCGAGTCATTCATAAACTTTTTGGATCAATGCCTAGTTAAGGATGTTAGCGTGAGAAGTACTTGCCAACAATTATTACAACATCCATTCATTCAAAAAGCATGTACACTAGATTTCCTGTTGCCGCTCATCAACCAAATGAGAAGGGACAAGCGCGCCAAAAACAAGGACGGTGTCGAGGAGATTGGTCTAATCAAAAAACGTTACGATCGTTTTGGAAACGAATTGAAGGATGGAGAGACTGAAGAAGAAGCAGAGAGCAGAAGATTAAAGGAAAAGTTATACGAAGATGAAGAGAGAAAGGAACAAGAGTTACTTGATGCTTTGATGGGAGCCAAATTCAGCAACCCATACCAACAAGATGAATTTGATGACGAAGAGAACGATGAATTTGACAATCAAGAAATGGGAATGAGTTTTTCTTTAAATACTTTCAAAAAACCAAAAGACTATGAAGAGGATGATAATGAACTTGACTATGATGAAATATAATAATAATGTTTTTTTTATTGTTTCCGTCTTTTCTTTCCTTTGTGAGACGACTTTGATAACACAGCAGCTGTTCTCTTGTTGGGATTTTTTCTTGTTGATTTGTTGATCAGCGGAGATGGTTTTTGATTGGATTTTTTTGTAACAGGTGACGAAAGTTGTGAATTTTGTTCTGGTGCGTCAGTTGACTTTGGTTCCATTCCTGTCTGTGGATCAACAGTGGTTTGTGTAGCCAAAGTAGTTTCCTTTTCGCTTTCGATTGGAGGTTGTGATGGAATTTGATTGGATTGTGTTGTTTCGCTGTCTTTATCATTTGTAGGTTCCACTTGATTTTGTTGTGGTTGATGTGTTACTTGTCCAAAGTTATTTGTCTGTGTTTGTTCTTTTTCGTTTGTGCTTTGATCGATGGAAGGTTGCTGAGTGGTGTTGATGTTGGTCGTGATCGTCGTCGCATTGTTAGATGATTGTTGATTTGATGTATAGGCTTGACTGAATCTGATGGGAAGGGCATGGTTGAGGGAGCCATGACCACTATTGATGCGTTTTAATTTCCTGTACCCATCAAGAGGATTAGCGAAACCAAGTTGTGACTTTAAGAACTCCGTAATGGAAAGATCGTGGTCGTCAAAACATAAGCACTCCAGATTGAACTGAAATCCTGGTATTTGATAGTTGATTGTTCTTTGAAAATCATTTGACTCTTGAACATATGTACTGGCTGACTTGACACAAGGACACCAATGACGATGGTCGTTAGAAGGGTCCAAGCTGTGAAGAAGCGTGTTACCTGAGGATATAGGTATCTTGATGGTACAATGGTCGCAATGTAAGGTAAAGTTTTGGTTCTGATCCTTGTCCGGTACAACCTTCCATCCATATATACAGGCAGTTAGACACTGCAGGGTTGTGGAGTTGTCCTGATTATTGATGCATGATGTGAGTTTCTTCTGAACTGTTGTTTGATTGGTCAACTGCTCTATGGGCCTGAGATCGAAGGGTTCTGTTATAAAGTGTTTCAAGTTTAATTTGGTCACTCTCGACACGAGTTTTTTAACTTGTGTTAATAAAGTGAGGTTTAGTTTTCTGCATTGAATGTAATGCTCTAGCTCGTCACTACTGTATGGTATTCGCTCGATGCATTCGTAGAAGAGGAATGTAAGTGGCGAGGGATTGTTATAAAAAATGCACTTCTCTTCATGTAAAGTGGATTGCATGCGCTTTATGATGTTCGATGCCATTTCCTCTTCTATCATAACGCCACCGGTAGTGTTGAATTTAAGTGACGCCTTACACTCTGGACATTCTATTACGTCCTTCCTCACGCACTCAAAACCATATCTTGAACAAACCATTGGATTTATGCTGTATGGCTTGGAGTACCAACTATCAATGTTACGAATGATTTGCTTTTGATAAGACTTACTTTAACATAGAATATGTCTTGACACGGTAACGGAATTGTTCCAAGCTAATAGGATCCTAAAGTGCATAAGTTCATATGTTAATAAGGTGACGTACCAATACTCTCTCCATCCTTTGTAAGATACTTTCACAGGTTGATCGCGAAGAAAGCAAACCACCCACAGATCAACGTAAGTGTTCTACCAATGAACCCTATTTACAAATAAATCAGGCGGAAACATGGTAACAGACGTACAATTAGGAGTATTCGCAAACGTTATGGGAGTTGTCATCTTTTTATTGATTATCCTGTACCATTATGTTACAGCAAACAGAGACGTACGTACATTTCGAAACATACACCTTCTCACACCTCCGATAGGATTAAACATTAACAATCACAATAAATTAAAACTTTTTTTATTCTCACAACATTGTCAAACCAATTTGTTCAGGCTTGAGGTCTGGTATCTTGTAATTGTACAAGTAGTAGTACAAGTTACCATCTCCTGGTCCAAACTTGCACTTTTCAATAAACTGTGCATTGTCCATAATGTCCAAACAGTTCAAAACATCAAAGTCCAATGCCTTGGCAGAGATCAACAAATCATCAATCAACTGAACCAATGGAGTGCTGTTTGCGAAATAAAAGTATAAATACGCAGCCTTCAACAATTTGTGCTTTTGATGTCCAATCACACTGCTTGGTAGAGAGTAGAAGCTCACAAAGTCTGTAATTCTCTTGGTCTCTGGGTCTTGGACGACAAAGCTATGGATCACGTCATCACGTGTCAAGAACCAATGTTTAAAATCATCTTGTGTGAACTCTGGGTGTACTTTGAACCTTCGCAAATAGTCATTCAATAACTTTTGAACGGCTGGAACATCCTTCTTGGTCATTTTGCGGAAACCCACAGTGAGTGGTTTTTCTGGTAACTTGTAGTACTTGATCGTCATGTCAAGCGGATCTCTAAACTTGGCATAAGTCCTTGGTATGCTGCTGAAACCAATGTCAATGAGTTTAGGTGGGTTCAAGTTTCTGTGCCAATAGCGAGTCTTGCTTACTGGTTTGGGGACCAAGACACCAGCCGTGTATACAGCCTGCCAGACGTCTGTTAAATTCACTCTCCTGGTTACTTCAGCGATCAGCTTTGGCGCCAAACGTTTTTCACGCAGCTTCTTGTGTACACACAAAAAGTTGATCTCTGCCATCTTGACAATCTTTTTTTGGTCTACACGCACTTCGACTGGAACACCAGAGATGAAAGCCACCAAGGATTTATTTGCCTTCACACGGACTGCGATATGCCAATCTCTTCTCCATCCTGGTGGGGTTAGGGCCCATCTTAAAAATGGTATGGGGTAAGCAAAACGGAACATTGCATCGTCATCTTCAACGTAGTTTTGTTCCAATAGAGTATAAACATTGCTCATCTTTTTGTATAACGTTTGGGTTGTAACAAATTGACACTTACGTCTTCGTCACTGTTTACATCAATGTCGTACCACTCAAAGGCATCTGGTAGTGCGAGAGGATCTTTTCTCACTTGATCTAGTGTCTTTTCCTCTATGGCACCGCTCTCTTCGTTTTCTTCGTCTTTTCAAGATTAGATTGTAACAGAGTGAAAAGCGGCGTACATATTTTTGGAACAGGTTGCTCATCCCAGAACTTGTGCTGTTTTTCGAGTTCGATCTTGGCGAGGCTTATGTTCTCTTTCGGAACTAACTTTGCCACAGTTTTTAGTTTTTTTAACTGCTCTTTGATCTTATCCTCTTCTTGAGTAGAACTTTCTGGTACTGGCACTGGATTTGCATCCACAGGCTTTGATTCTAATCCTGACATTTCTTATAAAGTTGACTATCAAAGATTTGTAACAACATGAACGTAAATCCACCGTTAATCCACATAAAAGCTTTCGACATTGCGATGTCCCATCAGAAGTGTCGAGGAATTATTATTCATCAGATCACAAATGAAACAATGAAGAGGACACAAAAATTATATATGAATAGTTGGGTGACAGCGTCGTCAGATCAAAGAGTAGATTCAGAATCGTTAAGTACTAGCAATATTGCTAAATACATAAACAACACTTGAAGCAATTATAGATTTTGGATTTGATCCAACCCATTTATTTGTCTTCCAAATAAATGCGAACCTGAGATTAACCAATTCACATAAAAACAAAGAGTCATATTGCTTTTACGCTGTTATTCATCTTTTACACAAAATTCCATCTCCTACTACATCAAATGGTATCTGTCCACCGATTAGAAATAAAAATATCGATGTGACATTTGACATGACAAAAAGCAAAAGAACAGAATGGTGAAGATTATCACTGGCCCAGTAGTTGGCATGGTCACAAAGAACTCTGTCAGGATACTTGTAGAATTTGATAGCAATGTGCACATCGATATTATAGCCACAGAAAAAATGACTCCAGAGCTAACACAAAGCACAGTGAGCAGAAAGTTTTTTGCAAATAGAGCGAAAGCAGTAACGGTCTGTGGACTCAAAGAAAAAACTGAATACATCTTTTCCTTTAGAACCAATCAAGATGAAGCCCATGAAGAGGAAAATGACGTGGCGAACATTGAAGAATCGATAAGATCTCTGATTACTCAAAAGACTGCAATCGAGGAAGCTCACACATACAAGGCCCGTGCCATCACTCTTGGACCCCATCTCCAAACCATTCGCGCTGTTATAGTATCCGGAAATACTGCCAAAGATGGACCAGATCTATTCAATGTGATCGAAGACAAGATATCCAAAAACCCAATGAAGCCATTAGATGCTATATTTCACGTGGGAGGACAAATTGATGGTGACGTAGCTAGAATTGAGGCCAAAAAACTGTTATCAGAAGGACAAAGCCAAGACTCTTTATGCGAAGCATACAGAAGACATTACAGAGCAGCATATAATCACAAACCATTGAGGAATTTGATGGGTAAGTACGGTAATTTCTTCTTACCTTCCATCAAGGACATTGGAAAACAAGATGGTGGAGAGGATGATCAAGTATTAAACAATGCAGCAAAGCGTGCATACCAAGAGTACCAGAAGCAACTATGGTGTTCCACACCTTTCGCACATACTGAGCATGATGGACACGCACAATTGTTTGGAGATCACCTTGGTATTTTATTCTTGGATCAACTATTCCCCTTGCTATCAAGTGATGCTTCATCCACCAATTACTTATCCCAATCACAATTGGACCAAATTGAATCATTGTTCCAACCAAAGGCAGCCATCGACATTTATGATGACACCATAAAAGTGGACTCTGATGACCCCGTGGGACTATTCCACAAGATTAAAGGTCTCGTCGTAGTCAGCAACGAACCATTGCTTCTTAGCGGAAGTCATTATTCCTTTACATCACCTCACACTCAAACATGGGCCAGCGGACAAAGCTTGGATCAAAGAGATGCCTTTTTGGATAAATGCTACAACTTTAAGAAGCAGTCAGACAAGAATCAAGTCTTGATCGTCACAGGTAATTCGATGGGAGGTGCAGGTCACTCCATACTAAAAAAGAGTTCTGTCGAACTCGATCAATTCGTCACGTCCACAGTGAACCCACTTCAACTAGACTCACGAGGAGCCAAGTCACAAATCGAGGGAGAGGGAACAAGCGCCGGCATAAAATACACTCACTTTGATTGGATTACGGACGAACAAAGCTTTGGCGTCGTTGACGTTCTTCACGCCATCAGTAACAGTCGCCCAATGTTCGAACACTTTATCATTAGAAAAAGCACCACCACCACAGATCCCAAAAAGAGTCCACGTCCCAACACGTCGTGGCAATTCGACGAAGAACAAGAGAAGAGCGGTTGCTGTTCAGTCATGTAATAACCAATAAAATTAAAATCACACATTTATTGTTTTAGTAGATTGTTGTCCTTCAAGTACTCTTCGATTTGTAACAGCCTGTTGTACTTTCCTACACGCTCTCCACGGGCAGGCGCACCAGTCTTGATGTATTTCGCGCCAATAGCAACGGCCAAGTCAGCAATAATATTTGTTCCGGTCTCTCCGCTTCGATGCGACACGATTACGTTTTGGTCGGCATTTTGAATCATTCTTGCAGCGTCCATGCTCTCGCTGATGGTTCCGATCTGGTTGACCTTCAACAAGAGTGCATTGGCCCACTTGTTTTCGATTCCCTCCTTGATGAGCCTGGTGTTGGTAGTGTACAAGTCGTCTCCAACAATCATGATGCGACTTCCAAGTCTCTCGGTCATTTTCTTCCATCCCTCGTAATCCTTCTCGTCGAGTCCGTCCTCGATGGACAAAAAGAATGGATAATCGTCGACCATCTTCTCGTAAAAGTCTACCAAGGCTTCGCTCGTAATGTGTTGGCCCTCGATGATCTCGTATTTGTTGGTCTCCTTATCATAAAACTCGCTCGCTGCGGCATCCAGCGCCAAGAAGACGTCTCTGCCTGGAGTGTATCCTGCTTCTTCGATGGCTTGCTTGATGTATGCGAGGGCTTCGTTGGGGTTCTCGAGGCTTGGTGCGTATCCTCCTTCGTCTCCGAGGTTCTTTGCGCTCTTGCCGCATGCCTTGGATAGGATGCCTCCCAACGTGTGGTATACTTCGGTGACGGTTCTCAACTGCTCCTTGAAGCTGATCTCGCTGCTTGGTACGATCATGAACTCTTGGATCTTGAGGCGTCCGCCGGCGTGCTTTCCTCCGTTCAAAATGTTGACTAAAGGTGTTGGACACTTGAAGGTACGGCTGTGTATGTTGTCGGATTGGTCGTAGTTGCGTGCGAGATATAAAAATAATTCCTCATTCATGACGCTGGCACCTGCGGTTGCAACGGCAAATGATGCGGCAGTGATGGCGTTACCTCCCAAATTGGTCTTTAGTTCGGTTCCATCCTTTTCTCTCATTGCCAAGTCGCACTCGCGTAGGTTGTCAACATTTTTGCCTTTGAGTGCATCGCTTAATGGTCCGCTAACGTTGGATACTGCCTTCTGGACACCCTTACCATGATACCTCTTCTTGTCTTCGGTGTCGCGGAGTTCGTGTGCCTCATTGGAACCGGTGCTGGCACCTGATGGGGCGGAGGCTCTTCCTGCAAGCTTACCATCTGCCAAGTAAATGTCAGCCTCAACAGTTGGATTTCCTCTGCTATCTAAAACTTCACGTCCGACAACCCTGTGGATGGCTGTGGAGTTAGTTTTTTGAGAGAAGAAGGAAGCCTATCATGGTGAGTACATGATGAGAAAAAAGTATTTGGTTTGTACCATAAACGCAGTAGGGTTAGAACTTTGTGTCTTGTAGCATTGGTTAACTGCGTCCTCTATCAGCTTTTGGAGTTGATGTTTGTTGAGGTATTCGCTCACTGGCACCTTGTATTCGGACATTAGATTTTTATTTTTTGACTTTGCTTGGATTGGTGGATCTATATATATTTTTTCCAACAAACTTCTGAGATTCTCGATTCTATTTTTCGAAACGTTGACCAACAAGAGGATATTCAAACAGTCAATAATAAATTTAAACACTTTGTTTATTTACGTCGCCGACCACTTACTTCCTATCGCTCAAATAGGCTACTCCCGGGAGAGTCTTCCCTTCTAAAAGTTCCAAACTGGCTCCTCCACCAGTGCTGACGTGGCTTACGTCCTTTTCCTTTCCTTCGTTGACGACCAAGCTGGCAGTATCACCACCACCAATAATTGTGATGGAACCGCCTTTTGTTGCTTCAGCAATTGCATCAATCAATGCCAAGGATCCCTTCTTGAAGTTTTCAAACTCGAATACACCTGGAGGTCCATTCCAAACAACGACTTTTGCATTCTTGATCACTTCCGCGAATTTCTTGCGTGACTCTGGTCCAATGTCTAAGCCTTGTAGATCGTCTGGAATACCTCCGTCCTTTTCGTCGCTGACTAGAATGGGTTCGGCCTTTTCGCTGAATTCCTTTGCGGCAACGTAGTCGACTGGGAAGTGAAGCTTGACTCCATTCTTTTCTGCTTTGGCAACCAAGTCCTTAACAATCTTGGCACCTTCCTCGTCGTACAAACTCTTTCCAATCTTCTTTTCTTCAACAACCTTCTTGAAGGTGTAGGCCATTCCTCCGGCAATGATCATCTCATCGACCTTGTCTAGGAGGTTTTCAATGAGTTGAATCTTGTCCTTGACCTTGGCACCTCCCAAGATGGATAAGAATGGCTTTTGTGGGCTGGTTAGTGCCTTTGCAAAGTAGTTGAGCTCCTTGTTTAACAAGAAACCAGAAACCTTATCGGGGAGATCTACACCGACCAAGCTACTGTGTGCACGATGGGCAGCTCCGAAGGCATCGTTGACGTAAACGTCACCAAGTTTGGAAAGTGATTTTCTGAACTTCTCGACGTCTTCCTTGCTTGCCTTGGTCTTGTTTCCTTGTTCGTCTTCGCCCTTTCCTTCTTCTTCAACATGGTAGCGCAAGTTTTCTAGCAAGAAGATTTGACCGTCTTTGGCATCAGATACAGCCTTCTCAACTTTCTCACCAACACAGTCATCGAGGAAAGTGACGTCCTTGTTTAAAAGCTTTTGTAGGGCTTCTGCAACTGGCTTTAGTGAGTATTTACTTTGAACGCGACCATCAGGGCGACCCAAATGGCTCATTAGTACCAAACTCTTTGCACCTATTTACATTCACACAAGCGTAATAAGTTCATAACCTACCTTTTTCTAAGATGTAGTTTAATGTTGGAAGAGTCGCACGAATGCGAGTATCATCTTGGATGTCTCCGTTTTTGATTGGAACATTGTAGTCTACACGAGCTACAACCTTCTTTCCCTTCAATTCAATGTCTTCAATGCTCTGCTTGTTCATTTTTTTACAAGTTTTTGCTTTGGTCCGACTAAAATTATGATCGGGCAATTACAAATAAAAAGTTGTAACATAATAGACTTTTGATGGCCAGCATAGCATTAAATGTACTGAATAGTAGAGCTTCTATTGAAAGTTTTTGTTTCGAAATTTCTTTTGTTTCGTCTCTTTCACTTACGTTTCAATTCCAACAACTCTCTTTACAATTTTGACAAAGTTTACAAGGTGATCACCAATTCTAATAAAAGTCAGAACGTTGCCAACAGTCCCAAACGCAACAAGTTGTAACGACAGCAACCCAACAAATGATGCACGCCACTTAACAGTTCTACAATTCAACACTTTTAACCTACCATTACCATCTTTTTGAAGAAACAGCCTCCATGTCTCCCTAGCAAACGTCTCCTCTGGTTTGACTTGTTATCCTCTGAATTAGAATGAGATTCTTTGTCCGAGCTACTCTAGAATGATGTATTCATTTTAATAAATTCATCCATATCCTCGTGGTTTCTTTTCATCGCTACAACACTTAAATGTGAGCAACTTCAAGTCGGTTCAAGAAAAAAGATGTCTACATTTGAGTTTTTCCAGCCACAGATTGTCAGACACCACCCAAATTTTTGACGGACATTCTCCTTCTCCTTTAACCGAATAAGTAATTCAAATTGAAATGGAATAAATAAAATATTGTAAAGTCAAAACTCCGCACTGTGTAGAAGCTGGCACTTATCCTACTTCTATGACTAGTCATGTTGATGCATATTCGTGGGTAATGGAACCAATTGAACACTTTGTACCAGGGAACACATCTTTGAATCATCAAGAAGCAATTCGAATTGGTATTTAACTTTTCACTCAAACATTAACAATGATAGCCGTGGGCTCCAGTTCCATAGTTTCATGCTTTGGCTCGCTTTTCATTATTTTCTCCTACTTGGTGTTCAAATCGGAGCTTAAAGTGCTCACGGCAAGGCTCATCGTTTACCTCTCATTTGCAGACTTGCTTGCCTCTAGCAGCTATTTAATAAGATTTTCAAAACTTGACGAAAGTGGACCATGGTGCCTCATCGAAGCTACATTCATGTGCACTTTTGAATTATGCAGGTTTGGAGATTACACTTTAAAGTCATTCACAAAACGATAGTGTGCTATGGAGCAGTTGCATATGCGTACATTTGCTGCTTAATGTTTTATTTGCAAACAAGGGCAAATGGTTAAAGTGGAGCGAACTCATCTATCACATTATATCGTGGGGATTGCCCTTAATTTGGACCATCACGCTCTTCTTCAATCATCGATTCGGACAAGCCACCAATTGGTGTTGGTTAAAATCGGACGAGGATGTACAATCTTTCGGATGGAGATTTTTCACATTTTTACCCATTTATTGTTGCATGTTCTTCAATCTGACCGTTTACGTGGTTGTATTGGTTGCACTTCGTAGATTATTGAGCAACAAACAAATGAGCGTCATCTTCTCGAATGCTGGACGTCGCAGAGAACTAAGAGCACTTTTAGCGTTCAGTTTCGTCATGTTGGCCTTCTTCATCACGTGGATACCTCCATTCTTCAACAGAATGTGGGAGACCATCCACAGGAGAGAGTCAGAGATATTCTGGTTGAACATGACTCAGGCCATCACCAATCCTCTTCAAGGTTTCATGAATATGGTTTTGTATGGATATCGATTCTTGCCGCAGTATAAGCGCTTGATATGTCCTGATGTGCGTGACTGTTTTTTAACTTGTTGCAGTTGTTGTTGTTGTTCGAAAGTCATGTCTTCTTCTCTCGAGTCGCCCTATCTTGACGAGTCGAGCGAGCAGTATACGAATCATAGTCACGACCCTTTGATTCGTGCTCCTCGTGATAGTGCGCAATTCAACTTGTCAGGTGTGAGTTATTTTGAACCTGACCCATCCACCATCAAGCATGTTGTTACTAGTCTTGACAGCGACAATGCAGCTAGATCTTCTTCTCCTACCTCATCCGAGAATAGGGGAGTGGTACTACCGTCCAGAAACAATGGAATGTCGTCCAACCAACAACCGATTTATAGACACGGATCGGATTCTGCCTCTAATCCAGATCTTGATCAGAATTCGCTGTTAGATTCAATGTATCAGGCCACGTCTGCTTCGACTCCTAATCGCTTCTCTTGGGGGCAGACTCATCATCCATCGAATAGTCACGATGGTGGTGTTAGGATCATGTACCACCACGACCGGCAGTTGAGTGGAGTTGGCAGTGGTAGTATAAGGTTCCAAAAGCTGTATGGAAGCTCTTCACCAAATTTTCCACCTAAAAAGAGTGATAAAGGAATGGCATCCGACACAGATGATGAATTTTAAGGAGGAATTGAGAAAGACGTCTAGAATGATCAGAGATGGCATGCACATTGAAGTTTGAACAGATCGCGAGAGCTAGTACAATTTGTTTATAACAACAATTATTAAATTTTTTCATCTTTTAGTTGTCCGTATCCTTCTGCGTATCGTTCCGGTAATTTTACTCCTAGATTTTCCTCCTGCACGGATAAAGGGTCCTCATTGACGCCTGTCTCTAGTCTTCTAGCCCTTTCTTCTTCTTTAACCTGTACAATTCTTTTTGACATGTGAACCAAACCCCCCACTGCAATGATAATAAATGTGATTATCCCTCCCCAGAAGATGAGATGGAAGTAAAGTGTGGAATTTTTTGGTATAATTTGAAATGGAATACTCTCACCCTCCTCGGATCCAGAATGACCGGACACAGTGATTACATATGATCCTTCGTATTGTCTATCATCTGGTACAACTACAGGTATAGAGTATATTTCGTTAGGAGTTGCAGAGAAATCAAATGCTTTCAATAGTAGCGTCAACTGTGGAGCTTTGTTTCTGGACTTCAGATAAATTGAACCTGCTATACCAGTGTTTGTTTTTCTGGTTACTTCTGTAAACTCAACGTAGTTGGTCTCTCCCACAGCCCATTTTGCTTTTCCACTTGGTTCTAATACTTGAATCTCACAGCTGGCATGATAGATGAAGAGGATCAGTATCGTTAGTGTCAACTTCATTTATATATGAACATGACTTTGACATGGACGATGTGGACGAATAATAATTTTAGAATTAAGACATGGGCAATGTTGGCTCCCTAGGAGATGAACATGAGATAAACAAGTTGTTTGATGACCCAAAGTGTGAGTCATTGTTTTGTTCAGGCTTGTAACCTTTTATAGTTGATACGAAGAAGGCCCGAGATATTGTGGCGGCGTACAAAAAAATTATAAAGAACAAAGAGGGTCTAGTGGGTAGAGAAGAGTTCTATGAAATAATAGGAAGTGAGCCTTCATTGTTCATTGATAGAATTTTCGATCTGTTCGATCTGAACAAGACGGGTTTAATTGACATTCAAGAATTTGCGAATGGCATTAGTTCAGTACTTCATGGGAATAATACTCTGCAAAAGCTCAAGTGTAAAGTCCTCATTTATTTATATTTACACCCTCAGTCTCATTTAGGATCTATGACATTGATGGAGATGGCTTCATAAGTAAATCAGAGTTGAGTAAACTACTCTCTGCAACATACATTGATGATTTGAACGAAAAGGATTTGGAGAAGGAGGTGCAGGAATGGTTCGACAGAGCAGATAGGAGTAAGAACAAACTCATCATTTTTATTAAAAACATGACAGATAAGGATGGAAAAATATCTTTCGAAGAATTCAAAGTGCTGATAGGGGAGCACCCACTGCTCATCTCCGACGTCACTACACAAAAAAAAGTTGATTCAGAACGATTGATTCCAGAGATCCTTTCCATACCTTTAATAGGCCACAAACCCACCATCCTTCTCCTTGGGACTGGAGATGCCGGAAAAAGCAGCTTGTACAAAATTCTCAGAAAACACGCATCCGAAGAAGCCTCCGTCAAGAATGAATTCTACACCGGCATCATCAAACAAAGCATAATTTTATGGATGTTGGAAGTTTGTGACGCTGCCAAAAGATTAAACACTCCAATGAAAGATCAAGAAGCAGTTCACAGATTAATGAACGAACGCAGACAATTAGTTGACCTGAGGAGAGGTTGGGACGAACAATGCAAAAAGGACATTGTAGACTTGTTTGAAAGCGAAACATTCAAAACACTTTACGCCCGCAGCAACGAATTTCAATTCCCAGAATCCTTGAGGTACTTTGTATACAATTTGGATCGCATCTGCGCCAGTGACTACGAACCCACATTTGCCGATCTAATGAGAACAAAAGTCAAGACCACTGGTATTGTGACAAGTAACGTTTATGTGGAGGGAAGAGAAGTGGTGTTGATGGACACCGGAGGACAGGTAAATGAGCGCCGAAAGTGGCACAATTGTTTTGAGACCAATGTAACTGTTGTTTATGTTGCTTCGTTAACTGCGTACTCGTTGGAGATGTACGAAGATTATAGAACAAATCGTTTTTTTGATTGTTTGAATTGTTTTAAATCTTGTGTGAATGATCCTAGATTAAAGGGTTGCAGATTTGTTCTTGTTTTAAATAAAAAGGATTTATTGCCAAAAGCACTAAGACAAAAACCATTCAAAGATGTGGTTCCTTCTTACACGAGGAGAGAGGAGGGTAATGATGTGATCGAATATATTAAAAGAGCAATACATGAGTCAAATAGATTCCAGTAGTCGTGTAGACTTGACCATCAAAGTAGCTTCGTTGTTCGGTAAACTTTTTTTCGTAGTGTTTGCTAAATTATTTAAAGATACAAATGCATCATGGAAACTTTATGATGAGATTATGGATGTGGCGTTGCACAATAAGCATAGACAAGATATGGTTGGATGGAAGGATCTGTTCAAGAAACAATAAAGTCATCAACATTTAAACAGATTCCAGTGGTCTATATTTATTTTCGTTGATTTTATTCGTCACTGCCGTAAAATTTCAAGTGCTCAGAGGGGTACTCGTCAACCAATGAGACTTGTCCACCGCAACAAAACATCACCGTAGCCCATATCTGTTTCAATTCACTAGGCTTTGTGCTTAATTCACTACGCTCTTTTCCATTTTTGAAAAACGTAATGGCATCCTCGTCAAAGTCAACCACAACGCCCACCACATCACCCTGGCCCAAACCCTTTGAAAAAATATGATAAATACCTCTGTTTTGGTACTCTAAAAGGTTATTTGATATACAGGGGGACCTTTTTGATAATTGTCCAGTCTAATCTGCCAATAGTGAACACCCTTGGTAATTCTAGTAGATGAAGATATACGTATCCTGTCGTTATTGTTCGGATGATCACATTTTAATGTCAACCCGTTGTTGCTTAAATAACATTTTATCCATTCCTCATTAACCTAAATTTTAATATATATTCAATTTTAAGGCACCTACCCAGTGGATTTCTTTTCGCTCTATTTTTTTATGTATCTGTACTCCATAATAATCCAAGTCAGATTCCAACATTCTTCTCTCTGGGAGTGATAGCTCTCTAATTTTTGCTGAGATATTATAACCTCTCATAATGTCAAGTACTAGCACAAAGTAGTGTGGATCTCTATCTATAAAGTAAGCATCATCATCTGTGTCTGGATCCTTGCGCCAATGTTGGTTGAACATGCAGGAAAAGAAGGTGCTTTTTGTTAGTGTATCTAACGTAGTAGTATACATAGTGCCACCAACATTCAGTTTGACCTTTTCTACAACTTTAACAATTTGCATGAGCTTCTGTTCATATTTGTTCAATTCTTGCTCACGTAAATATAATTGTGTTGTACGTTGCTCAATCTCACTTTCTGTGCTATGTACATCAGAAATTCCGCCTCAAGTTTCGCTTTTCTTTGAAGGAGGTCTTGTTCAAGTGCATTCAACTTACCCTCCTTCTCATTAGTACGTATCTCCTTCTGCTTTTGCTCCTTTTCGCGTTGATTGTGTGCTTGAAGTTGTTGAATTAGCGAGTCCATTTATCAATTTTATTCCAAACTTATAAACTTTTCATGAACGCAGCAAGTAAGTTTAAAAAGAACAGAAAAGTATACTTAATAATGCGCTTCCAGCAAATAAACAAAAGATATTTGATACATTTTTTTAACGAATGATTCTGATTTTACTTTAAAGTGTCGGTAATGGATACGTTCTTCAAAATCAGCTTTCCTCTATAAGTCTCGAATGGAAGTATGCAGTTCCGAGTAAGCTCCACGGTACTATAAATACGGAGCATGCCATGTAAATAATATATCAAATAAAACAGTAACAAGCAGTTTGATACAAGTTCCTGTTGATTATCGAAGTGAAAATCACCGGCGTAACAAGTAGATGCACTTGTCTGGAGTGGTTCTCTGTTGTAATAATCGGAGGCAAAACGTTTTGTGAACGGAGTCACTGCGATTTAACCGTTCCAAAGTATGACCAATATGTCGTATATGTTTTTCTTTAGTTTATTGCCGGATTAGGCACCGCACTGCTTATGCACTCCATTTATGCAAATTTTATTTGGCATAGTCTTATTCTGTATACAATCTATATTGCGCTTGTTGCTCATCAAGAACAATCAGATTCTCCTTTGTCTAGTTTTGTAACTGTCAACTTTTATGAAAACAATACGCAAAGCAATGAAGTTTATAGGTACGTTCTATGGTAATATCATCTAAAAAGTGTTAGATATTGGTGTAAACTTGACAGGTAGAATACATTTGTAAATGTCCGTGTTTTGAATATTTTAGATCCCATGTTCACAGGTGTGTATCATGATAAGAAGGCCCATGAAGACGATTTTAAAAGCGTTTTGGAAAGATCAAAGAGGGCTAACGTAAATAAAATCATCATTACAGGCACTACTTTGAGTGACTCCCGTGAGGCCATTCAACTCGCAAGAAAATTCAATCAACTAAACGATGACAATTTCCCAAAGTTATTTTGTACGGTAGGCGTCCATCCCACAAGGTGCAATGAATTTGAAGAGCAAGGGGCAGATCAATATCTTTCAGATCTTCTTGATCTTGTATTGGACGGGAGAAAAGATGGCACAGTGGTTGCTATTGGAGAGTGCGGCCTTGATTATGATAGATTAAAGTTCTGCGACCAAGAAACTCAAAAAAAGTATTTCATTAAACAATTCGAACTTGCAAAGCAGTCACAGCTTCCAATGTTCTTGCACAACAGGAACACTGGAGGGGATTTTGCAAAAATCTTGAAGGAAAATTGTGACATGTTTTTAAACGCTGTTGTACATTCTTTTGATGGTCCCGAACAGGAGCTCGAAGATATCCTTTCCATCGGTCCACATGTTTTTATTGGCATCAACGGGTGTAGTCTTAAAACTAACGAAAATTTAAATGTAATTAAAAAGATTCCAATTGATCGCTTAATGATTGAAACTGGTATGTTGTGTGTTCTATTGTTTGGGTGTAATTGTTTTAGACGCTCCATGGTGTGACATTAGACCATCTCACGCAGGCTACGCTCACATCAAGACAAAGTTTGCAGATGCAAAGAAAAAGGAGAGGTTCGAGATGGGTAAGATGGTGAAGGGGAGGAATGAACCTGCCTGTATAAAGTAAGATTTCATGCTTGAAAGTTACTTACACATTCTTGTAGTCAGGTTTTGGAAGTGATATCTGCAACGATTAATCAAGAACAGGAGTCCTTGGCCGATACTATTTATGAGAATACTGATAAAGTATTTTTTCAACAATAAACTCTTCTTGTAAACCACTTTGCATTTTTTGAAGTTGATACGTTGTAAGAGGTTGTAGATGATAAGACATGCATCACAAAAAAACAACAAAGCTTAATAAAGTTAATATACATAGTTACGATGTTGATGCAGTATCTCCTTTTAGACCGATGAGTCCGCGCTCAGTCAGTGTATTATGTAAAAAAGAGAAGAATGGGGAAGTAGAAGAGCCCACGTTTATTAATGAACCAAAGAAACAAGGAGTCGAGATATTGGTACCTATTAGTCATCAGGTGGATCATCGATTGAAGGTGAACGAGATTGCAAAAGTAGTCAAGAACGAGTACGCTGCAAGGTATTTGGAAAGTATAAAAGTTAATGTTACACCTGCAAACATTGCGAAAGTACACAATACAGTTCCGATGAGTTCATGCACAATTACAAGAAAGAGAGATGCACTTCATGAGCAGTATTTATGTTTTGTAAGTCGTGGCGCGAAATATGCATGATTATTGACAACACCTTTAGAGGCCGAATTTTGTGAGCGAGAAGCAGAGCACCGTGAAAACAAGAGCCAAACTCAAAGATGAACTGGAGCGAGAGATTTTGAAAGGACTGTCTGGTACAAGAAACTATGTCGACACATCAGTGTTAGAGGGTGTCACTAATGACGACGACTTGGAGGCTGAAGTTGATGGTGCAATGGTATCAAGGAAAAGTGGATCCACCGATGAAGACGGTCGAAGACAAGTTACTGCAAACGTTCTCAGAACACAAACGTATTCATTTCATCATTCACAACCATTAACACCGAATCAGAACACATATTCCTCCATTCAAGGAGTATTCAAAGAAATTCCTCTACCCCTATAATGCAGCAAAAGATTTGAAGAACTCAGAAAACGTCGTTCGCAGACAATCAACTGGATCAGATAAGATATCAAGGGGAGATCAATCTCTTTCTATATACGAAATCACAAAACTAGACAGAGAACAAGAGCGCTTATTCGTGATGCAACAACAACTTTTAGAAGAGCAGCGACAGATACAGGAAATGAACCGGAAGAAGCAAAGAGAACAATCCAATCACGTGCAACAAACACTCGAAACAAGTAGTGACGACAGTAGCGACCAAGACACCAAGCCAAAAGAACCACCCATAACTCCAAAGAGAAAAGTACAAATCAATTCAAGAGGATCGCCGCGCACGGACCTCATGAAAGTCAGTAAACTCAACAAACCTGCTCCAGCAATCAAACCACAAATCGACACAAACCTTAAAAAAGTGCGCATCGCCCACTTATCACCTGCAACCCCAATGCAAGACGAACAATCCTTCTTGTTGACGTCGAGCAATGTAATCAAGAAGAGATATGCTTCCATCTTTGACTCCACCACACAAAAATCACAACAGGTCACAAACAACAGCAACAATAGTAACAATAACAACAACAATGACGACGACGACGACATGATCAACGACGATCTCATCAGAGAAAAACAATTCGAACTGCAGTGCGCAAGAGAGCTCAAGAAACCTCCTTACCTAAGCGAATACGAGATCGTCAATCTACAAAGATCATTCCTACGTAACTTTCCGTTCAACATGTGGAGCAACCTGACCAACTCACAAATCAATTCAATCAAGAATCAATTATCCAGCATGAAACTTTCCAACTTTATCATGGGATTCACATGTTTTTGCTATTGGACATTTCTCAAGGAATATGCGAGCGACAAGGAACAATCGTATGACATTGACACCAACTTTTTAAAAGTATACGAAGAAATCGTGGAAATCATATCCGCACACAAACACAGCAAGTTGACACTTACCGTTCACCTTCCCATCACTCTGCTGTGTATACGCGTCACGAGCGAGACGGTCTTTAGAATTTGTTATTTGAATTGGTGGAACAGCAAGTATGGTGAGTTGATGGCCCTCAAGATGGACAACTTGATTAGTTTTTTATTTGATCCGCAGGATTTTTTTAGTCATTTGGCGCCATTGGAGAGCAATCAAAAAGAAAGAAAAATACATCAACAAATTTCTACTTTACAAAAGAAAAATAATAATGGCCACAAGAGCAATTCTGCTTATACGCTGAGTCCAGTCATTAAGTTTTTATTGAATGATGCCTCTAGTTTGGGGAGCAGAAATTTAATCATGAAGCAGAATTATACTCAAAAGGACATTGATACCGTGATGGATCCGAGCATTGGCGAAATGTTGAAACCTGAAATCAAGAGCAAATTGTTGAACATTTACATGACTAAATTTCAAGTGGGCAGGAGCAAGAACAAGAGCGAAAATAAGTATGCTGTGGATCGCGTAAAGATTGTGGGTTCGTCTTCAAGTTATTATGACGCTTGAGGTCATGGTTGACCACGTAAACCATAATTAGAATATGTATTAAAAAATAAAATGTATATTGTAAATAACATAAGGAAGTTACGAGCTGATGACATTGAGCATGCCGCTCCAGTATGATTTATGTGATTAATACTTTCCAAATATAACAGTTAAAATAGACTGACATTGAATTGTTTATTTTTCTGGTTGAACCAAAGGAGTTGGCTTTCTGTCTTTCCATTTGATTGCACCTGCAATCTCGCCTAGAGCGCTCTCCATGTTGCTCATCCACTGCTTCTTGTCTGCCTCAGATAAAAATAGTAGCTTTATTACCTTATTGTCTTCTTTCACCATCAACTCTAGGTTCTGAGCATCACCGCCAACTACAAAAGCACCACACAAACTGTACAATTTTGGGAGGTTTGCTGGTGCTTGACTCGTTGTCTAACAGAATCATATCATTAAAAAGATACGCAGTATATTTTACTGAATCTTTGATAAAGGTACCACTGGTGGTCCACACAACAGCCTCTGTCAAGAGTTGTCTGTCGTGCTTGTCTAATTCTAGATTGAATTTGTCTGCTAATCGACACATTTTATTATACATTTGTCCTTTTCTAATTTGTTCGTTATGACCATTCATGACAATAGAAAGGCAACTAATAGCATCTTTTAACTGCTCAACGTCAATGTGGTCTGGGTCGTTAACCTTTATGAGATTTTGTAAAAAGATGATGTAACGCGGAATACGTTGGACAACCATGATTAAGAGAGCAGTAATATCGAAACCATTGGTTTGCTTTTTAGTTTTCGCTAACCATGCATCAAAAGGTTGAATAGTGTTACGGTACTCTCTTATTGCACTAATACAATCGTCATAGTTTCTCAAGTATGGGACATAAATGCTTAAAAGTGGAGCAATGGAAGAGAAAATGTCCCCAATCTGCATAAAATATAACGTGGATTCGTTTTCCTCTCGAAGAAATGGACCATAACGCATGTGTAATTTTGACAGGATTGCACAATGTAAATTATGAATGTCATTAATCATGGGTGGAAATATCATTTTACCCTGTTCTGGAGTTATTCCAGTAGCATTTTGATCTTTATCATCCATTACAGGTTTATAATAATTAAAATACAAATCACTCATGAATTTTACATAATTGACCTCGCTGCTTAAGATTTCTTTCAAAAGCGAAATTCTCTCAGAAACGTTTACATTCGCTTCTTTCAGTCTTAAAAGTTCTGCATCTTGGTCTCCTTCGAAAACTCTGTCTTGAGATCCACCCATGAGTAGAAATTGTTCCATATTCTTCTCGAAATCAGATTTATTGCTGGTTTGCAGGTCGCCAACATCTGTTTGTTGGGAGTCCCCATCAATACCTAAAAAAATACGCATTACGGAAGAGCTCATGATTGATTCATATTGAGATAAAACTGCCATCATGTTGTCGAACCTATTTCTCCTCTCTTCAACAACTCGCTCGCTATTCTTGAACGGATTTTTTCTCGGGAACTGCGGTAGGATGGATCTGAGTGCGACATTCAATACGATTACTGTATTGTATAACTCCTCGAACTCTGAATATCTTCTGTCCACAAGAAATGTCGTCACGTTATCATCTTTATCCACAACAACAGTCTTTATGGTAAATGTAGTGAATGTAGACTCAATCTGCGTTGACACTATAAAAATGTCAAAAGCACACTTCTGCATGTCACTCGATGACACGATTGGTTTGTTGTTTACAATAGTGAAAAAAGAAGTCTGGACATTGGAGGAGACGAGTAACATGATATCGTTCATCTCAAATATTAAATTATTCGTTCGAAATTAGTCACATCTTCAAGAACCTCTTCACTCACATGGACTGCATTCACAATTAAAGAACATTGAAGAGTCCAATTACATCAAACATACCGTATCATCAATTCGCAATATTACGCATCAGAATATCTTTTAAACCCGTGCCAAGATTGATGAGAAAAATCACTTTTTTAATTAAACATCTATCAATTAGGTTTGTTTGTTGTCAAGAACCATAATCCAAATAAAAGTGCACCAGTCAGTGGCAAGAGGCGACCAGTCATTGTTGTTGTTAGAGTATTGTAGTTGTCTGATGCTATTTTATTAATAAAATGACCCCTTCCATGATCGTCTGAAACATGACACTTGAGCTGACTTTTTAGTATAATGTATGAGCCAAGCTGAAACGCAAATATCTAAAATAAAGTAACGACGATCGATTGGTGCGTAATAAAAAAGAGATCAAAATCCCATAGTGAAACAAACATAAACAACACAATGAGGACAGCTTGCCCAGAACACTACGTATCCAAGAGAAAGTGTAAGCCTGGTTACTGTGAGACTCGTGATGCTTATGGTGACATGGAGATGATGACACAGGTAACACATACAACTGATGAAACAATCGTCTAACAAACTAAAGGATGACTACTCAGTCATTGAGGCTATTTTCAAAGAGTCGAAACCATGCATAAGGACTAGAATAAAAGAAGAGGCAAAAAGAGTCTTTCAGATGTACGCCCCAGACGCCAAACAAGCCCTTAAAGAGTTTTACAGGTCCCTTGTTAGTTTAAACGTTAACATTCACCCAAGGAATGTAAGTTACAGAATACCAAGAAGACCCAAGCCTTACAAGCAAACTACGACAATTGAAAACCCCAAAACAAGAATATCAGGTCCTAGAATTGCGTCACCTGAGCTTATCAGTAGTGAGGAATGTAACATTAGAACACCTGAGCCTACAATTAGTGTGATGTCACCTGAACCCTCAATTGATTTGAATGCATCTGAATATACTAGCCCAAGAACATCTGAGCCGATGGGAGGTGGAGAGCCCAACATTAGAACGCCTGAGCCGACGATTAGTTTAAAAACACCTGAGCCGATGATGATGGAAGATTACGTTTCAACTAGGGCCCCGGTATCCTCTATCAGTCTTTCATTTTCGCAGGAAACTAGAGACAAGTATGATGTTGATGACCCAAAGCAACAAGACATTTTTCAAGCCAAAGACTACACTGACCAGGAAATTTTGAACGAAAGTTTCGAGTGCGACATTATAGAAGGCTATGAGGAATTCACTCCACTTGAGCATTCGATTGCAGCATTCATGATTTGGAATTATGACTGCTTCTCTAAAAGTGTATTATTAAATCAGACCTATTGAATAATTCGTGCTTCAGTATTGAACTCTCCTATAATCCCTAATCATTATTCGGTTTAATCCCTTATCATTATTCGGTTTACGTATAGTAATTTTTATTGACACAAATGGAAACTAGGCGTTCGCTGGACCAGGACACGTATCTTCTGTTCGTTTTTTGAACTGTGAAAACATGCTAAATTTAGTACTCAGTTGATCTTCTCAGATATTTTTCAAACAATACGTGTCCCTGATGATATGAAATCTACGAAAAACAAAAAAGAAGAGAGTCATACATCAATCACAATAGAAGAACCCTTCATGTTTAACGGCGTCGACACCTGCAACATGTTGGGCTCCTATGAGGATGAAGACAATTTTTTATCAGACATTGCGGCAAGTGAGGCTATTAAAAGCGATTATGTTTCAAGCCCCGACTCTAGCCAGGACGGTCCTGCGGCCACTCCACCACAACTATACAACACCTTTATGACCATAACAGCGCCACAGGTACAGCAACAGCAATTAAACTACCCACTCCCAATGGGCACTTTTAACATGAATGGAACCATGTTCGCACCACCTGTTTTAGCACCCCAACCACACTTAACTGACCCATTTCAAATTACATCCCAACTACAAGAGCTTGGTTCTTATTTCCCCTCCGAACCAATCATCAAGAGACAATCTAATGAGGAGGAAGAAAAGGTTGTTAAAAGAGGCAGGAAGAGGGAAAAGACCGAAGTTGACGAGGACGAAAAAAGGTTTCAAGAATTAGATAGCAGGGACCCAAACGACTTGACAACGGAAGAAAAGAGGGAAAAGAAAAAATTAAGAAACAGAAAGACTGCAAAAAAATCAAGGGACAGTAACAAGGAAAAATTAGCAAAGTTTGACGAAATCAAAGCAGAAAATGATAAGCTACATTATAAAGTTGAAGAATTAGAAGAGAAGTGTGAATCGCTCAAGAGAGAGAATACCATTCTAAGGAACAGGTTACAGGAGCCAATGATGTCTTCCAGCGCCACGAGCAAAGCATCAAAAACCACTTTGGCCTTTGCAGTACTTTTTTGTGTTGGTTGCACTTTTCTTTTGAATTCCACCACTACCACTCACAATAATTTAATTGGCGTCCAACCCTCTTCTGACATTGTGCGTGTAACAAACGTACCCACCATCACGCCAGTAAAGTTCCAAAAAACAGAGCCCACCATATCATCAATGTCCGCCATACCGGTAGGCCCCGCAGTCGTTTCAACGATATCTCAGCCCACGACAAAGTCTTTACATTACAGTCATGTATCACCATCTGACGATTATAGTCACGTAGAATCAGCCAACGACTACAATTATGAAAAAGTACAAGAGCAACGCACAAACAAAGTAAAGACACTCCCAGCCGCATCAGATGATGTACGTAGACCAGGAGGAAGGACGCTTTTGGCACATTTATCAAAAAACATGACGGCAGACACTTGTTCGTTGGACGAGGGAGTGTGTCGCGTCAAGGATGGACAGATGCAAGTGCCAGAATTAATGTTCGACTTTGATGGAGTTGGAATGGTCAAGAAGAACTTTTATTACCCAAACAACATGCAAAAGCACTTTGATTCATCGGCAATCTCTCAGCCAGAAGTCATCAACAAGAACTCAAACAAACAATTAATACAAATGACTGACGGAAGTCTGTACGAGAAGGTAAAGAGCAAGCAATACAAGTACGCCCTTGGAAGCATTTACACATTCCCATCACCCATCGAAGAAGAGGACGAAGACCAAGATCACCGAAAAACATTACATTTATTCTGTCCCATCATTTATCCATTGTTACCTGGCCCGAATGATGAATTGAATGACATGAACAACATGGATGGATTGGACGAGCGTACTTTGGTCAAGATTCACGTTCCCATACAAGTCATGAACAAGAGCAGTAGTGGTGCTCAGGATGGTAAAATTGTGAGGTTGGCAGAGATTACTGGTGATAATGTTGTCCTGTCTGAGGCTTATTTTGAACCTGCTGCAAGCATCAAGGCAAAGACTGGAAATTGATTGTAAAGTTGTGTAAATAAAAAGTTTGAATTAATTGGTTTTGTTTGTCGGATGCATTACGAAGATTTATGGATGTGAAGAAAGTATCTAGTGGTGTATATAGACTGTGTGTTGCCATCAAAATCTTTCTTTCGCTTTCATTTCAACAATACTAATTTCAATAAAATTTTATTTCAACAAAGCAGACGAAATTGTTTCGAAAGCTTTCGATAGATAATCGAAACTTGACGCCGTCACAGCATGGTATATCTCTGATTGTTGGAAAAACCATAACAAGAATATTGTCTTTGTAAACGAGTTAACAACACAGGATGATAAAAACCGTGAAGAGGTGGGCTTGGCATACGAATCAATAATTTCTTACTTTACGTAGAAAGACAGGTAACTCTGGATCAGCACAACGCGTTACAGTCGGTGGATCTGATAAAGGTGTCCTGAAGACCTACTTTGGAGACGACGAAGCACCCGGAATCAAAGTGTAAGCGTTGCAAATAACCGTTACCTGATTATTTCATAGTGGACCTACATTTGTTTTGGTCGGAGCACTAGTATTCATCTTTGTAGTTATCGTCATGCACTTCTACAGCAGGTATGCTCATAACAACGAATACGCACTAATTCTTTTAGATTCTTGGGATAAATCATTTCAAGATGGATGTTTGTAATAATAAAGACTTATCGTACAAATAATTTATTTACATTTAAGCCAAGTATCTAAACAAACTTTGTTCCTTTTCGTCTCTTTCTAAAAACTCCCTCTCAACCAAACTTTCGACTCTTTTTTTAATTTCAATAGGAGATGGAACAAAAGTTGGTCGCAGGATAGTCACAACACTTTCAATGAGCTGGTTATCGTACATGGTCTTCCTACTCTTCATGATCTTCACAATGGCCGCTTCTATAATGGGTTTTCTGTCCATCTCTATTTTACTTTCAGTTTGATGTACCTGCTGCGTGGTTTCCTTAGTGGAGATGGCGGCTATCCTTAGGCGAGTGCTGGCATGCTTAAATTCTTCATTCCAACAATAACCATTTTCGTCTTTAATGATGACACGATGACGAGATGAACAAAGTGGTGTCATTTGTCTTTGAATATCACGGATAGGAATGCCGGTCGTGCTTGATAGTTCCTCCTCACTCCACACCTGGTTTGCTTCGCATGCGTTGAAACAGTCCAAAATACAAATTTGACTAGTGGTGCATAAGAGTTCATATTTTGAGCCGTTGGGATAATTTGCAATCACTAGTCCGTCTCCAAGGTTTGGTTGCCAAGTGATCCTCCTCCCATTATGAACGGAATCATAATGTTCTTGAAATGCACGACAGCATTGCTTGAGCTGATGTGGGAGGATCAATGTTGTCGGATCATATGTTGGCCAGAATGAGTGGGTGAGAACGTTTACGTAAAAATCTAATCCCAGCGTGGACTTGTTGGTCTTTTCGAATTGATCCATGGCTATTCTGGATAGCCTAACGTCGTTGAACATGCCTTCGATTTTTGATGTAAACTGATAGCCGCACTCCAACTTTAACTTTGTCACGAAGACTTTTTCTGTGCAGGATTGAGACTCTACCGTTTGGTGCATGTTTCTTGAAGAGAGTAATCTTTTTGATAAATGTGTCTTGTAGTAGTTTTCGAAAACATCAGAGTCCTTGAGGTACATGAACATGTCTATAACATCGTCCAACGTTTGATCTAAAAATGTTAGTCTTGAAGAATTAAATGTTGTCCTACCTTGGTCTTGTTCATTGCTACGCATCAGCGAGTCCAAATACAATGACAGATACTCTGCCATCCTACTTTGTACAGTCCCATCTGCGAATTGACGAAAGGCTTCATCTAGTGCAGTACTAAGGAGAGGATTTGCATCAAATGACTCTTTGACAATATGTTTGTACTTTCTTTTTAGGTCCAGTAGATTTTTAATAAAGAGCGTTGGATCTTTTGTTATTTGCTCGTCGTTAACGAATGATAACCCATGACTTGCAACATGACTGCGAAACTTTTTAATTAGTTCTTTGATGTGGGAGGGGTTTATAGCAAAAATGTTGTATTGCGTCTTGAGGTCGCTTATTTTGTCGTCTCTGAGCATGATGCCAAACCCTGAACTTGTTGAATCCATAATAGTCCCCAAATGGTTTGTAATCATTTCTTCGGATATAATTTGCTCTATTTTTTGTTTGGTTGGATCTAACAAATAGTATTGCACTCTGAAGGCCTCTTCCTTCAGTTTGGTTTTAACTATTCTCAAGTATTCAGGAACAGAGGAGGCGTCAACCAAGCTTTGTGATAGATTGGCATAATAATTGGAACTACTGGTCAGGAATGGACCTTCTAACTCTTGCTCATAACAGGATAGTTTATTAAGCATGTTGACAGAACCCTTGATAAGCATTTTATCAACTGTTTCTCCATCTCTTTCTTTTTGTATGAGTTGTAGAACTTGGCGTCTCGTGCGATCACCAACCTCGCTTCCTTTAATTGCATTCTCGCGAAACAAAATAAACCCTAGGGCAGAAATGGGACTGTAGTCGTCGGGATTGTTTAGAACGACAGTTCTATTTAGATACATCATGACATTACTTATCATGCCGACGGCGAGCGAGTAATTCTCCCACTCAGTCGTGACATCTCTTAACAGGCCGTGATCGCCGTCTTTTAATGGCTTTAGTATGCGCTTCACTATTGTATTAACTCTGTATTTCAAACATTCCAAGACGTTATCATACAGACTCTCGCCATGTCTTTGCTGCACCAAATCATAAGCCGTTCTGTATAGTTCTTCGTATGATAGGTTGCTACATTCGTTGCTGAATATTTGTTGTATTGCTGTAAATAACAATGTCCATGACTCAGTTGTATCAATTATCTCAGATTTGGGTGCATTTATCTTAGGGGCACTTTTCTTGAACATTGTATAGGACAACCATCGAGTAAGATTGTAATTGTTGCCGTTCAGCTAACGAGGATTCAATGTCTTTGAGGGCGAAATGATGAAGAAATATGTGCGATGGGAACTCTAACGCCATGGAAACACCTCACACATGGTATTTATAAACAGTACCTGTTCAATTATATTGTCGAAACGTTTTTAAAATAGTTTACTAGACATTGTTTTCTGAATGATACTGGCAACCCATGTTCAAACCCTCAAAGGACGTGGCACTGCAAAGAAGGACAATATCACCATAGCAGCTCGTCTATATCGGTCATTTCGAATGCTATGAAACTGTGAATAATCAATAAAATAGTTTGTTTGTTTAATCAATATATTGATCTATATATATTGATTATAATACTAACAAAAGTCTACATTTATAATGAATATTGAAGAACTGAGTGCATTTTGCTACCAATTAGAGCTAATACCGATCATGGTAACGACCAATTTTCGAAAAATTCTCTATAATAGTTACTGTAAAATATCCAAACGTTGATTGAGGCCTTCTGAAACAAGGTAAAATAGCCTAATCAATAAACAGGTTTAAGTTTACCATCACACCTTGTTGGATGGCGGGACCCATTCATCAAGGTAGAACTGGATCACCAACAAGGTAATTGACACAAGATTACGACATATAAATTAATTCATCGTAGAAGATCTCCTACGCGGAGAACTCAGCAGGATGATGAGCAAGATTCTCGAAAAAATTTATTGCTTCATAAATCATTAACTCCAGGTTTGCTCATCGCAGCATCCTTGACATCCCCAGAAGAGCTCATAGATAAAAACTTATTAGAACTCAATGAAGATAGTCGAGTCTCGCTTCAACTGTCCGACATCAAACTTTTATACAAAGCGAAATGTGAGGATCAAAACCTTCAAGTATTACCGAAAAGAGAGGATAGGTTTTTGGAGTTGATACACAAGAGTTGTAGCGGGCTACTTTTCTCTCTAAAAGAACATGGTTTGGGCAAAGAGTCTGGCGAAGCAATATATCAGGTATTATCCAACAACCAAAGTTACTCCATTTTGGAACTATGTGGAAACAGACTAAGAGATGATGGCACTAAAGCACTTTCACAACTTTTAGAGGTCAACGATAGCTTAGTAAGGCTAGACCTACGGAGCAATGACATTGGGGGGAAGGGAGGAGATGCCCTTTTTAAATCTCTTCGGCACAACTGTACATTAACATCACTCGACCTGTCAGGTTTGTCAGGCATTAATCGAAATCACATTGGAATTAAAGGAGCTGTGTCACTATGCTCCATGTTACAAGTCAATCGCGTGTTGAGTCAAATCAATTTGGGAAGTAACGGAATGGGTGCAGATGGCATCAAGCTATTATGTAACGGACTAAAAAACAATCACGTGCTCACTGAGTTGGACATTAGCAGCAACAACATGGGTATACAGGGCTGCGAGTACATTGCTAACTGTCTGAGGTTTTGTAGTTTGAAGAGATTAATTATGGAAAGAAATATGGTTTGTGATAGAGGACTTACAGTGCTATCCAACATGCTCAAGCAACACCACAATAATACACTCAGGCACCTTAATATTTCTGAAAACAAAATTACACATTTGGGTGTCAGGGATATGTGTAGCATGCTCAAGTTGGATAACATGCTTCACACTATCAAACTTGACGGAAACGAAGTAGGAGATAAGGGCGTCGAAGAGCTCAGTGCAATGCTTGAAGTTAACAAATCAGTCGTCAACCTCACGCTATCCAAGAATGAAATACAAGACTTGGGGTGCAGCTACATTGGGAAGTGTATGCGCATTAATCGCACTTTGCGCAAGCTGAACCTCAGCAGCAATTACATTGAAGATCCTGGAATCATCTATATAGCAAATGCTCTCAAAGAGAACAAATGTTTGTCCTGGCTGGATGTTGGTCATAACCGAATAGGAGACGAAGGAGGTGTAGTTCTTGCAAAATCCCTGCTATCCAATCAATGTTTGCAATGGCTGAGCATCAAGGAGAATGACATGAGAGTAGCTGGAGAACACATTGCAGACGCAATGAGGAAAAATAACACCTTGATGTTTTTGGACTTTACATACAATAACTTCTCCTACAAAAGCTACAGCTTCATTAGTGACGCTTTGAAAAGAAACATAAGAAGATATGAAGGAGGTGCTAAGGATAGGTTGAAAAAACAAATTACTGATTTACAAAAAAACGAGCAAATACTGTCAAAGGTTAACCTGCTAACACGAAAAGAAATTGAGCTGAGGGAGAGCGCTGATGACAAGTATGTACAGGAACAGGAAAACATTGCTGCGCTTAATGACAAATATTCTCAAGAGATTGCAGAAGCGAAGAGTCTTTTGCAAAACAAACACCAGGAGCGTAGAGACGCAGAAGCTCGTTTTCAACAAAAGATGGATCAATTCGCAGTGGAGATTCATACAGCTAACCAAGAGCAACGTAAATTAGAGCAGCGGATAGACAGCGAGAGAGAGAGGGTTGTACGTTTAAAAAAGGAGGTGTTGATGGTATCGGAAGCGATAGAGCTTTCAAAGAAGAGAGCGGATTTAGAAAAGAAACCATATTTGATGGAACTAGAAAATGAAGAGAGAAGGCTGATGGTTGCAAAAGAGAAGAACAAGACCGAAGAATCTGAATATGATATACTCAAAAAGAAATTAAAGGCATTGGAAAAATTGGCTACATCAGAGAGCGGAGGAGGCATGTCTCTATTAACTGGAAGTGTATCTGCAAATGCAAGAGCATCAGCGACGCCAACAAAATCGAACTTAAGAGGTGTGGGTACGCCGGTAGATCGCAGTAGTGCATCCTCAACGCCGACAAAAGGGAAAAAGAATAAATAAATTGTAAAACAACACGTGAGTGGTGAGAAGTGCGTTCATTTAAATGTAATTAATAAACTCAGCCCTTAACTCTTGATATTTTGTACAGTCTTTTTAAATTGATAGTTCCTATTATTGTTCCTCCTTGACCATCTTTGTCAACCTCCCATCAAACAAAAAGAAGGAAGGCATAAGATGCTATCACTTATCGTGAATCCATGCACTAGTATTGGATTTTTTAGGTTTGGAATGCCAATATCTGACGCAATAGAGCTACTTAAACGTCCCAGTCCAGACAAGAAGAGAACTGAATATCCGGTGAACAAAATTGAGATTATATACAATCAACACGTATGAAAAGTCAGATATTGATGTTTAAAATTCGATAGCAACCAGTTACATCAGACATTGTCATCAAGCTTGTTGAGGAGTCAATTGTGTTGAGGTTTGAACCAAAAACTCAACGGTTGAGACATGTTGAGTTTAACGATATCACAAAAGTTGAATTAAATTATGAGGGCAAAATATTTAGCGGTCCATCTGTTGATTGTACCTTCGTAAAGTAAGTCCCAGAAGCATAATCTTTAAATATTGAACAATTTAAGAATATACCAAGTATTTGGGCCCTCTACCGCAGGTGTTATGGAAGACACTGTATATCATTTATCCTACCAAGGGATCACCTTTCAAATTCCTATTCCTAAAAAATACACCCATCTATATGGGAGCGATAACATGTTGATAGAGCTGCCCAACGGAACAACACCAGTGGCCACAAAGATGGTATGTCATCCAGGAGTTGACATGGACAAGTTGAAGCTACCAACTACTAAAAACAAAAAGTAACCGATACATTTATCATCAAACCTAACATGACAAGCGGAGAGCAAGTAGAATACTTTTCAGAGGTTTTGGTTAATTTAAAGAGCGGCATCACTGTTTGCAAAAAGAATGTAAAGTTCTATATGTCACCTCAGGACGTTTTGTTGGAATTAGGAGAGCCAGATAAGGTAAGCACATTTGCGAACTTTCATTCATTCTATTCTTAGATTTACAACAAGAGAGGAAACAAGCTGAGGATACATGCTCCCCTTGCATCTTCCGACGAAGGCACAACATCTGTTGATTACTTTTTCAACTACTTTTCTAGAGGCTTCGACATTATGTTCAACGGAAATACACATCAAGTGGAAAAGTTTGTTTTTCATACCAACGTTGCTGGAAGTAGAGATTTTAACATGTAAGTGATGCTTTTGTAGTTGTTACTAACAATTGTTTAGTTATGTGAAATGTAACTTTAAGATTGATGTGGGAGAGCTGCTGGATGATGGGAAGAATTTGGTGGTGGAGCCTGATCTGAAATTTACTACAATACAATCATTCCTGTCCTCCTTGTCACATTCAAAGCCGCTTGTAAATGAAGACACCACAGCTAACAATCCATTTGGTGGAACAATGTTGCATGCCTATCCTGGTGTCATCTTTGAAGTGTTAAAGAACGACTACTTGAACTCTGTGACTGTATTTGCTGCATAAATGTGAATAAATATGTAATTATAAGCCTTCTCTTTTTCATTACAATGAACAAACATTGGGTAATACACAATGTGTTCCTTCCAGAGTCTATAAAGAACATAAAAGATGACACAACAATCAAGTGGCTGGTAAAACCAAAAGACGAAATCTTTATTGGTCAAACTCTGGCGAGAATATTGGTTGGCGAGGAGATTAGAAGTTTGATACACTCCCACGTTGATGGAATCATGGATCAAATTTATCAAACAACCTTGAATAACTTCACACAACGCGATGGCCCCGCTTGTAGCCTAAAGGGTTGCACCCATTCCGAAAAGTTTCATGGCATTTGCCTCTTGTGCGAAGCTGACGTCGATGCATCCCTAAACCTTAAAAAGAATCACATTGAAAAAGAAAGCTCTGATATTTCTTACGTTCACAACTTTAGAGGGTTCAAGATTGATCTGGAAGAAGCCAAAAAGATTGAACAAGAGCTACAGCGCATACTAATGACAAAGAAGAAACTATCTCTAGTATTAGATTTGGACCATACTCTACTCCATGCAACAGATGATCAACGCTTCATACATGCATACAACCTAAAACATACATTGAATAAACCAAACAGCGGAGACTTTCACATATTTAGACTTGATGGCCATTATCACCTTGTAAAACTTAGACCACATCTTGATGCATTCTTAAAAGGAGTCAAGGACAAGTACGAACTACACATCTTCACACATGGATCACGTGGATACGCAGAACAAATTGCAAAAATTCTGGACCCTGATCAAAATCTGTTCCATGATCGCATTGTCAGCAGAGAAGAATGTCCAGACATTAACAGCAAGACTTTGAAGGAACATTTTCCATGTCATGATCGTACCGTCCTCATCATTGACGACCGCTCCGACGTTTGGCAATCCTATATTGGTAACTTAATACAAATTGTTCCTTACGATTTTTTTAGAACGTACTTTGGAGTTGAATCAGAAGTCAACAACGCAGCCGGCAAAACCCATGCATCCCGCTTCATGCTAAACAAACCCATACATGAATTCGAAAACGTTAACGAACGAGATGAACAAATGACAGTCGTCACCAACATGCTAAAACGCATCCATGAGCAATTCTTCGACTTGCATTCTGCAGCTGACGATGAACTTGACGTCAAGTCGTTACTTTCACAAGACAAACACAAAGTATTGAAAAACACTCACTTGCTGTTTAGTGGGTTGATACCTCTCAACACCAGTCCACACGAACATCCCATATGGAAGAAGGCGATCGAATTCGGAGCCACCTGCGCGACAGAGTTTGATGCCGACAAGGTCACACATGTGGTTGCGAACGGACCGTCACAAAAAGTAAAGTTGGCGAATGCGACGCCTGGTATTTACGTCGTTCACAAGTCATGGTTGGACGATAGCACTTCGCATTACATGCGCATGAATGAATTTGACTACAAGTTGTCCGATAAATGTAACAAGGTTCCATTCTCTGTGAACCATCCTGCGGTGGCGCGTTCGTTGAGAAGCGTGCATGATGCGATGAACGAACTTAATCAGCACATAAGGGGCGCACATCAGGACATGAAGGACTTGACACGTGATGATGTTGACTCGGAGGAATCTGATGAAGAGGACCAAAGTGAGAGCGAAGAGGAGGATCATGATGATCAGGAGGACCAAGATTTGGCCGATGACTTAATGAAGGATATGATGTAAAATAAATTTTAACTTTAGACTTGAATCGATGTCTTGTAGATATTTGCATGAACAGGTCTTGTTTGATTTTGTAAATGTCGAGCGTCTGTCATCATCCAAAAGAGGTTCTAATTGAAAGGTTTCTATAACTGAAAAAACGATGGGCAACCTATGCGGTGCCGAGGGTGATTATGAAACACAGAATGATCAATCATTTAATGACGATTACCCTTCAAATGTACCTTCATCAAGCGAAACTGGAGACTAGTAACGATTTTAAACGATTAGATTTTATTTAACATTGATAGTGATTTTTCCATTAAAATTGTGTTGGTTGGTGCGCAGGGAACAGGCAAAAGCTCCATTATAAATCGGTTTGAATCCGAATCTTTTAAGGAACAATACAAAAAAACCATCGGGATGGACTTTGTAACTACATACTCGACAATGACTTCTATAACAATAATTAGAGCAGTAGACTTATCACGTTGCAAAATGGGAGGAGAATACAGCTACAAATTTGGGATGCATCAGGTTTGTCGATCCACTTCAATTTATTAACAATTAAATAGGCGCCCTCGAACACGACAATCCAGAGCGCTTTGTATATTACAACAATGCCCATGGCTTAATATTAGCCTACGACATTACGAACTTGAAGTCGTTTAAAATTTTACAACAAAGCTACGATGAGTTCCTCTCTTATACAAGCGAAACAGGACAACACACATTAAAGATGATCATTGGCAACAAGATTGACAATGATGCGAGGCGAGAAGTACCGTACCATCTTGGTGAGGACTATGCGATAAATCTTGGCGCATTGTTCTACGAAACCTCTTGTTTAACGGGACAAAATGTAGTAAGTTTAAATTGTCTTCCTCACCTAACGTTAAAGGAACATGCTATCTACAGTTTCAACGCAGAAATCTCCAACTACTTTTCACAATTTGTTAATAAATATCATGATCGGTGATTACCTTATATTTGTGATGTTTATTTTGCTCCTCGGGCTTTTTCTGATTTCGTTGTTGTATGTCAATTACTCCCTTTTCATCAGCTCATCTATTTTTAAATGAGAAAAAAACTACATATATGATGTTTTTTTTCACTCTATTTAGAAACTGCTCCGTGAAATTCTTAAATCCAATCAGAACGGTTTTTTAACGTCGAGCCGCGATACAATTATTCTTCAGGTATCAAGGCTTCATAAATTTTAACTATTGTTGCAGAGTATGTACATTTCTATGGAATCAATGTGATTATTAATAAAATTTTTCGTTCCCCAATGGACGGCCATTGTCTTAAAGAAGCTATTCTGTTTTCTGGTTTTGGCAATTTTTTACGTTTACACCTTTTGCGTCTACAACAATTTTGTGCACTCTACATTTTAATAAAGACCTTGGAGTAGATGCCCCCACAGCCTAAGAAGAGACCTCCTCTTAGCGAAATAACTAAACGTTTCCATCTACCATTGCTGAAGGCGGCCGAGGATCTTGGTGTTTGTCAGACGCTACTAAAGAAGTTTTGTAGGCAATACGGTATCACACGTTGGCCTTATAGAAAGGTATAGTTACGAAGTTTACATTGGTTTCTTACCTCTCAAAGATTAAAAGTCTATTCACGACTCCACAACCCGATGTTTTGCATCATACAGTGCAAGCCTACGTAAACGGAGAGGACGACTTTGATAGTGATAACGATGAAGCAAGTAATGATATTATGTCAGAAACACCATTGAAGAAAGCCCATAGTTTAGACATCTCCCTGCTATCTGGTAGAGGCGAGCAGTTAATGCTAGAGACTGATGCACCAAAATCAACCTCCTTTACTTTTGGTGAGGATAAAATGTACAGTCATTTTGAGGGGTCAAATAACAGTGGTGAGCATCTTGATGTGAAGCCAACTCTATTTCGTACCTCTTCGCACCCTACGAATCTTTTATTGACACCTACTGCCAACCCTTATGCCCCTCCGAGCTTTTCAAATAATGAAGAGCATGTACAACAGTCACTTAATCAACAAAACTTTGTAAAATATACACCTCCTCATCTACGCACCATGCAGAAAGCACATTCACAACCTCATTCGCTTATACATCAACAGCCTGCAGTAGTCACACAAGCACCACTACATAAAACATTACCGACACATCCAACCAGCAGAAGCACTACCAGCACCCATACAAATTCTTCATTAAGGCTACATTTATCCAAACAAAACTCAAGCTCAAGCATTGACACTGGAGGCAGCACACCAATGAGTCTATGCAGCTTGTCCCCAACAGGTAGCAGTCCCACTACACCCAGACAAACACCACCAAGAAGTCAACCAAACCTAGGTAGGCACCCTATAAAGAGAAGTGCCTCACATTCACTAGTTTTCGACAATGGAGTCATGCCCATGTTTCAAAGGGAACAACATCCCGTCAATGTAGAGATTTTAACAGCACCAATCATGAACACGTTCGAAGAAGAAACCAACATGATAAAAGACTCACATACCTACTATGTACAAACCATAAAGGAAAGCATACATGAGCCCCAATCAATGATCCCACCCATGCGGAAATCACAATCAACCAGTGCCATGTTCAATGAGCCCAGTCAAATGTTACCTTCATTGAGTCAGTTATTCGGGAATCAATTTGTGCAAAACACGAGACCCATTAGCGATCGTAGATAATAAACATATAATTTATTTTAAAAATAAGTTGGACTTGAAGACCGATAGCTTGGACTCTCGCTCACCGTGCTGCTGCTATGTGGCGGACTCGGACTGTAAGCAGATGGCGTGCTGGCATAATAGCACTTGTACCGGGGTGCTTCCAAATGTTGAATGTTCTCGCACTGTGAAAGGATCTGATGTGCTTCCGACTTATCTCCACAAAACTTCAAATGGGTCAAATGTTGGTTGACCAGCAGGTCTTCCACGTTGAATGAAATCTTATCTCCGCACAAACTCAACTCTGTGAGCGTTGAATTGTGTTGGATCACTTCGCTGATCGTCCAATTCCTCATTCCATCATTAAAGTCGTTGGTGAATGTTTTTAACGTGTGGTTGATTCTTAGCAAACTAACGCTTTCGTCCGTCACCCCTGTACAGCTGGTCATCTTGAGACTGGTCAATTTATCGCTCAATAACAAGTAGAACGCACCGTCATCCGTTAACGACTTTCCACAATATTGTAGCTCCAAACTAGTTAAATTGGGAAACAAGTCGGTGTTGGATAACATTTTCAAAGCAGGAGTCATGACCTCCTTGTCTATCCTAAGAAATGATAAATTACGTTGACTCATGGCCATACGCTCTATGCATTCTGCAAGCATCAAATTCTCAAAGTGTATGCCTTGAATGGTATTGGCGATTGGATAGTCTTGATTGAATACGTACATAATCATGTCGCTCAACTCTGCACCGCCCTTTAACACTCTCAAGCAGGTCATGTTACAAATGTAGGGAAGCGCTGCGCTCCAGAATGATGCATCGCTAACGTCAAGGTACTCCAGTGACTGACACTTTGTGATGTGCTCTAGTCCGTTAGGGTGCAATAATGTTCCATGTCCTCTGATGGTCAACTTTGTCAAGCATGGAGATAAAAATAGGTTCTTGACACCTTCCTGATCTATTTTGACTTGCTCTAGGAAAAGGCAACGTAGCTGTTTGTTTGGATAAAAGCAAAATGGTAGATATCTGTCGTTGAATGTGTTGCTTAGTTCTAATGACCTTAATTGAAAGTGATCCATGAGGTCTATCGTATTCTTGTCCTTGTAATATACACCACCGACGCTTAAATGTTGTAGGCTCTGGAAACGTGTCAAGAGTTGTTCGAAATGATCGTGATCCATATTGGCATTTGCGACGGTTAATTTCTTGATTTGTGGATTCAATAGAGTGATGAATTCTTGTGTGACCGACCTGATTTGATCTTCCGAATAGTATTCAATGTTTGTGTGAAAATCTAACAGTCGCGAAATGTGAGGGCTGATGGCAACGGATTGACTAAAGTGCATGCCTTGCAATGATTGAAGCGCAGGTAGTCGGTCTAGTAGCGTCGGGAATATTTTTGCATCCAATCTGTGCCTTATAAGGTTGAGTCTCACAGTCCGAACAGGAAGCGCATACAAAAGTACTCTTTCTATGTACGCCGAATTAGGTACACCCTCATGATCTAGAAAGTTGGAATAGCACTCAATCATGTTGATGGATGGGAACATGAACATTACGGTCGAATTATGTGCATTCTTTCCATAAAATAGTCTCACAAGGAAATGTGCTTCTTCTTCGGTGATGCGAAGGATTGGATTGCTTACTTCAGTGAACTTGTAGTAGTAGCGATAAAATGGGAACGGAAAAAATTCTAAAATTAGAGTAATTACATCAACCGGCAATTGTTTGAAGGGAGTGGCTGATGTTTCTGAATGTTTATCCATATCTCCACGTAGATTAAGAGAATTTTGTTGATGCTGTTTTAAAAGCTCCATTCTTTGATCTACTTCATTTACTTGTCTCATCAACTCCCTCTTTCGATTTTCGAGTTTGGATATTTCTTGGTCATAGAAAAGGGGTATTGGATCGATGCCTTCCTCTTTTGAAATAGAGTCCACCCCTGCAACTGGGTTGTTAAAGAATTTGACTTTTTTTAAATTGTGTTGCTCAACGTCCTCACTATGTGTAGAATCTCCATCATCATGTGCTGCGTAATAGTCAAATACCGAACAAATAAAGTATAGTACCTCTCTTCTTGCTCGTTGGTATATTCATGTCATCTGGAAGGTTACAAATTCTAAGTTCCTTTCGAACAAAAATAGAAAAATATCACATTACGACGTCAACAGTCAATTTTTATCTTAAAAATTTTACGATTTTAATATTTTGACTG
Organism: Acrasis kona; assembly: GCA_026419775.2. Lineage (NCBI taxonomy): Eukaryota > Heterolobosea > Eutetramitea > Acrasida > Acrasidae > Acrasis > Acrasis kona. Next base: position 75,565 of record JAOPGA020001779.1, on the reverse strand, counting down.
ACTTGCTTATGAGACTGTTGTATTAGAAAATGTGTTCATACTATCCGGTTCAATGTTCATCACTTGTTACCTTATAATCAAAGTCTGGTTAAGGAAAACTTCTTTGCGCGTACAATAGAACTAAAACTCTAGTTTATAATTGGCTCTTGTGGTTGACTGACCGTTTCCGTACGTAATTCTTTTAAAATCAATTTTTGCTTGCTCATAGCCATACCAATTCATAATGATTTACACCGGTGAGATAGAAAATGGACAGATGCACGGAAAGGGTACTCTGATCTACCCTAACAAAGAAAAATACGAAGGTGACTGGGTCCACGGAAAACGTCATGGTATCGGTATGTATTACTATGCGGACGGAAGCAGATATGATGGAGAGTGGATAGACGACAAGATCCACGGTAAGGGTACCTGCCACTACGCTAGCGGAAACAAATATGTTGGAGACTGGGTCGAGGGAAAGATTAATGGAAAAGGTATTCTTTACTACGCCGACGGCGACAAGTACGATGGTGAGTGGCTTGACGGTAAAATGCACGGATTCGGTGTCTATTACTATGCTGATGGAGATAAATACGAAGGAGAATGGCGAGAAGATAAGAGACACGGTAAAGGTATAGTAACATATGCTGCCGAAGACGGAAGCGTAGCTGAAAAGTATGATGGAGATTGGGTTGACGGTAAAATGCACGGTAACGGAAAATACTACTATGCTGATGGTGGTGTATACGATGGACAGTGGTGCGAAGGAAAAATGCATGGAAAGGGATCTTACAACTTCCCTAACGGTAATAAATACGACGGAGAGTGGAAGAACGACGTAAAAGATGGATATGGAGTTTTGACATACTTCAACGGAGAGAGATATGAAGGTCAATGGAAGGGCGATAAGCCTCACGGAAAAGGAACATTAACCTACGCCCAAGGTGACAAATATATTGGAGACTGGCAGGGTGGTAAAAAACACGGTAGAGGAGAGTTACACTATGCTAATGGAGATGTGTTTGATGGAGAGTGGAAGGGAGACAAGGCACATGGATATGGTGTGCTAACATACGCCAACGGTGCTCGCTATGAAGGTCAATGGCAGGATGACAAGAGACATGGACAGGGAGCCTTTAGAAATATTGACGGCTCCTTCTACGAGGGTCAATGGGAGAATGGAAGAAAGGATGGAGATGGTGTTCTAACCAATGTAGATCGCTCCGTATTCAAGGGTAAATGGAAAGAAGGGCTAATCTTTGGAAAAGGTAAGATTATAAATTTGAACATCAGCATATTAATTTTATAAGGTCTGTACTTCCCAGCGCCAGACAGCGACTGGAACAACCCTGATTTGTAATAATTATAAAGTTTATGTATTGTTTTGCTTCTGTTCGTTGTTTTGATTGTGTTATTAATCTCAAAATATAGAGCAGGTATATCTTTAGATCCCTTCATACCTTCTTTGCGTTTTATTTACCGCTATTTATTTACAATGAAACAGACATGATACCAAGCGATGAGATGCCACCTCTTAATGGAAGAGGTACATTTGTACATTCTAACAGATTCTTTACCTACACTGGAGATTGGAGAAACGGAGTCAAGCATGGGAGTGGTATATTGATCATGAGGGATGGTAGCTCTTATGAAGGCAGCTTTGTTGATGGGGAGATATCAGGTAAGGGCACTAAGCGCTGGCCCTCAGGCACCACTTACTTTGGTGAGTTCTTGAACGGAGAGATGAATGGGAGTGGCTTTTATGTTGGCTCTAATGGAGAGAAATACACAGGAGGTTTCGCTAATAACATGAGAGAAGGTCAAGGTGAACTGGTAACCTCCGATGGCACTATCTACAAAGGAAACTTTTCAAGAAACAAACCGGACGGAAGGGTGACCAAAACATATACAGATGGCAGGATACTATCCTCAAACTTTGAAGATGGTTCCATTGTCGCTTGTGAAGCTAGATGGAGTTACCCCGATGGTGGAGAGTACGAAGGAGAAATTTTAAGTGTAACTGGGGATCGAGCTGGCACAGGTATTTATTATGACCACAACACGAACATAGTATACACTGGACCATGGTATAATAATCAAATGTCTGCATTGCCAACTCACATTATTGGTTCATTCTCTGAGGATTTACTTGAAAACTACATTGATGAATCGTTAAGTAATCGTAAAATTGTGATACAAAACCAACCAAAACAAGACGTATTCGAATCAGAGTTGGCAGACCAGCAGCTGAGGTCCGAATCTTCACAAAAAAGGGAGAGAGATTATGATTGCCTTAAATTCAAGGTATTCTTAGCGAGTCTAAAAGACTCAAAACCACCCACAGCCAGATCCACAGAAAACGTAGATGTAAACTCTACACCTCCTGCTAAAACATATACTAAATCATCAACTGAGTATGGTCGAAGAATCTCGTGCTCCATGTTCTTCATCAAAGCAACACAAACTACAGTACCCACCTCTGCCTCCTCTACGAAGAAGCCCGTACCAGACAAAAAGTCAAAAAAAAGTATATCATCTCCAGTCGCTCCTGCTCCAATTGTTCTGGAACTGGACCATGACATGACCTTAAATACACTTCCAGAAACAGCCACGCTGATCAATATCTCACTAGATGATCCAATCATTAGATTGAAGGAACAAGAGGAGATTAGTGACGATGATTTATTTTTGGTAGATAAAGTGCAAGCAGCAATAGAAGAGTATTCAATGTGTATTGAGTTTGGACCAATATTCATACCAGATTTAGAATCTGGTCTTTATGGATTTTGGTTGACAGATGAAAGTACGTCTTCATATAAGCTTGAACCATATTTATTAGTGTTTGAAGTAAAGAAGAGGGATTGCTCCAGCAGAGAAGAATGAACAATTAGATGCTATAAATTAATTAGTTTATCATAAATTACTCTGTTTTTCTTGTTTGTAGGAAGTTCATTAACTGGTGGATGTGGTTAGAAGCAGTAACCTGCTCCTTCTCTGTCTCAGGCGCTTCCATGATTGGTTCTGTTACCTCACTTGCAGTTGAGAAAACGTAGTCTCCAATAGCGAGAGGGGTCTTGATGCTTCCCAGATATGTTGCTTCAGGTATGTTTTTATACTCAAATGTTCTGCCGACGCTTTGGGAAACGCCGAAGATCTTAATGTAAGCAAGTAGAATGGACAATGTAAGCACTAAACCAGTCAACATTACTGTTGCTAACTTCAACTTGGAACCATACTGGATTGTTGTTTTTACGTCACTTGTAACTTGTGGGCATGACAGAGTATCTACCTTGAGCTCTTCGTCCAAGTCAAACAGAAGCTTTGGAGTGGAGTATGGTGTGTCGAACTGAACTCTCCCTTCGTCTTTTTTTGTTGGTAGGTCTAGTATGTTGAAGGACCTATTATGAGTCGCAGGTCCAGATTGAGGAGACAACAATAACTTCTTGTTTGAGGTGAGTGGAGTTCTTACCTCCTCCAATCGGCATAGTTCCATTTGATTTATTTTACAATCGTTGTGACGTGATGATAACGGCTAGTATATATTTAGTAATAAACAACTGGTTACAATGTCATATTTAAATGAACTTTCCGTTTTATTTGTAATGCTCAACGCAGGCTCTCTGGAATAGTCTTGAACATCAATGATGAGGCAATTTACAAACAAATAGGACGATCCAATATGCCCATGTAATTGCCGATTTTGCTACAGTAATCATGAGACAATAAGAAGGAAGTAGTCATCTAACATCTAGTAGCGTGAAGGTATAGCCTCCATCCGAGCGAGCATAAAAATTTTCTAGTTTTTTCTTTCATTTGGAACAGACTGAAAATCAACCCGTCGTGAATACAAAAACTACACATTTAGGTCCAACTTTTAAAACTAATGTGCTGAAAGAATGGCAAATCACTTGATATGGATTTGTGACATTTCTCGCCAGTTCACACGAATGCTGTCCACAACCAAGAGGGTTTGTTCTCGTCTCCAGCTCAGGAAAAATTAGTTGTCTCCACTTTTCGGGAGAATTACAAATATGGTTATCGAGTTGTAGAAATAGAATCAACTATAGTTGGCTATATCTCTGTAGAAATTAAACACAGCAAAGAGGGTACGCTATATTAAAGTCTCGAAGATAAGGTTCTTCAATAGTGATTTGTAGTTATAAGATAAACCCCTTCATTAAAAATGGTTTTGATTTGAGGTTTTGGGTAAATTTCTTTTTATTCTTTGGCCAAAAGAAGAATGACCGAGTCCCGCACCCATCATACACAAAACAAATTAAAATGGACCTCAATACACAACCTGCAGTGTTTGAGCACCTTAACACTGTTCCTACTTATGTAGGTACAGAAGAGATTGATTTGACATCATCTTCCATGTCCCGTAGATCAGCAGAGCGTCTGTCGGCACAAGGTCCACGCACAGACACTCTTGCAGTGAATCGCACAAGTCTAGAGATCCCAGTTCACTTTACTGCCATGAAACATAAGAATGAGCAGATTATATCAAAGCACAAGCAAAAGGCCATGAAGGGAAAGAAAAAATTAGATGTCGAGCAGATGAAGAAGGGTTTGGAGACTGTCGAACACTTATGGACGTTGCAAGAATTGGCACATAACTTACCCGAGACTCACATTAACGATACAAATCCCGCAAGAAGTACTGGACTGGATCAAGAAATTTATACCAAAAGACTCGAAGTTAACGGACCAAACATCCTAACTCCCGTCAAGACAACCCCAATATTGGTTAGATTCTTCAGAAATTTTTTGACATTCTTTGCGATCCTACTCGAAGTTAGTTCTTTATTGTGTTTCCTTGCATTTTTTATTCAGCTTGGGTTGTTCTACACACCCCATCCTTATCCCTCAGGTTTAGTATATGACAATCTATATCTGGGAATCGTATTGGCCGCCGTGGTAATAATCACAGGTCTATTCACCTTCTTCACGGAAGAGATGAGCAACAGTAACTTGGACTTTGGGTCACAACTCGCAACAACTTGCCTAGTTGTTAGAGATGGCGGAAAAGAACTTAGCATAGACCCCAAAGAATTGGTCTGTGGCGACTTGGTAAAAATCAAAGCCGGAGAAAAGATCCCCGCCGACTTGAGAGTGATCGACTTTAATGAATTATTCGTCGATAATTCTTCCTTAACAGGAGAAGTAGAGCCACAACAAAGAAGCACCAACAAGACACATGACAATCCATTAGAGACCAAGAACTTGGTATTCAACGGAACGCTCGTTACGAAAGGAACAGGACTCTGCGTGGTGGTAGCCACTGGCGATCGTACTGCCATCGGACAGATCGCAGGTCTAGTCAGCAACACCAAGGTCGTAGAGACACCGCTCAGGAGAGAAATCAACTTGTTGGTCAAGAGCGTCAGTGTGATTGCATTCGTCGAAGGAATCATCTTTTTGATTTTGGGTTTCGTGAGGACGCCAACGTTATGGATCGACAACATTATTCTAGCCGTGGCCACCATGGTCGCGAACGTACCGGAAGCATTGCTACCCACGGTGAGCGTAGGTTTAGCATTAACAGCAAAGCGCATGCAGTCCAAGCACGTGAGAGTGAAAAAGTTGGAGAGCATCGAAACATTAGGTTCCTCCTCGACCATCTGCTCCGACAAGACGGGAACGCTCACACAAAACAGAATGACCGTCTCGCACATTTGGTACAATGACAAAATGTTCCAATGCGCCACCAGCGCCTCCGATACGAGAGCAGATTTCAACACCAGCGATCCCACCTTTGAAAAACTCAAGAGAGTGGCAGGTTTGGGATCCGTTGCTAATTTCGAAGACACGCCCGAAAACATGGAGAAACCAATCTTGAGAAGAAAAGCAAACGGAGATGCGAGCGAACAAGCAATCATCAAATTCGTAGAGCCATTGAGCACGGTCAAGGCCTATCGCGCCAGCAATCCGCTACTATTCGACATTCCGTTCAACTCCACCAACAAGTGGTACCTATCCATTCGTCAAGTAGGAACCGATACTTTTGTATTCATGAAGGGAGCACCAGAGCGCATCACCGCGTTCTGTAGCCACATCATCCCGGAAGCAGATGCAGAGCCGGTGGAACTAACGCAAGAATGGAAGGACAAAATCAACGGTGCCATCAAGCGAATGAGTAGCTTCGGAGAGCGCGTGTTGGGATTCGCAGAGTTGAAATTACAGGACAAGGATCCCATACTAAACAGAATCGCTAGCGTCTCCGATATTTCGAAAGAAACACCAGAGACGCTACAAATACCACGTCGCACCATGCATTTTGTAGGGTTGATGAGTTTGATCGATCCTCCGAAAGAGGGCGTGCCCGAAGCAGTTAGTTTGTGCATCACCGCTGGCATCAGGGTGGTGATGGTCACCGGAGATCATCCCGACACTGCCAAAGCCATCGCTAAGCAAGTCAATATCATCAAGGGCGATACCGTCGAGGATATCGCAGAGAGAGAGGGCATTCCAGTGGAGCAAGTGTCTCCCAATCGAGCGGATGCTGTGGTGGTGGCGGGCGACACCATTCCTGGATTAACGCTCAAGGATTGGAACAGAATATTGAGCAAGAGAGAAATCGTGTTCGCCAGGACCAGTCCACAACAAAAACTAATCATCGTGGAGCACTTTCAGAACAGAGGAGAGATTGTTGCGGTGACTGGTGATGGAGTGAACGATTCTCCAGCGTTAAAGAAGGCTGATATTGGTATCGCCATGAACATAAGCGGAAGCGAGGTCAGCAAGGAGGCAGCGGCCATGATTTTGTTGGACGATAACTTTGCGAGCATCATTGCTGCTGTGGAGGAGGGTCGTTTGGTCTTTGATAATTTGAAAAAATCTGTAGCGTATTTGTTGAGTCATGCTTATCCTGAGTTGACTCCTTACTTTTGTTATTTCTTTGTTGGTCTTCCGTTGCCATTGTCCTTGTTGTTGACCGTTAGTATTGATCTCGGTCTCGACATGTTGCCTGCCATTGCGTTTGCTTACGAGAGACCCGAGAGCGACATCATGTTGAGACCTCCTCGCAAGCCTACGGAACACATGGTGAGCGATCGTTTGTTCTTGTATTCTTGGTTCCAGATTGGTTTTATCATATCGCTTGGTGGTTTGTTTGGTTACTTTTGTGTGATGGCATCCTATGGTTTCACTCCAGCTTCTCTAGTCAACTCTGGATTTACTTACTTTGTGGCCAACGCTCCAGATATTACGAATGCTTATGGACAAGTGTACGATTCGCACCAACAAGAGGACATTCTGAACAAGGCACATGCAGGTTACTTCTTGGCCGTGATGTTCGGCCAGTGGGCTAACATTTTGGTGTGTAGATGTCGTAAATTGAGCGTGTTCCAATTTGGATTCGAAAACACTGCCATGTTATTGAGTATGCTGTGGATGGTATGCTTCGCAATCGCTGTAGTTTATATTCCTGGATTAAACGGTGCGTTTGGAGCGTCTGGTTTGTTTGGTAGAGATGGTTTGATTTGGCTGTGTGGTTTGCCATTCTTTGCATTCATTCTAGTCCACCAAGAAATCGTAAAACTATGTTGGCGTGCATCTACACCTAGATCATGGGTGGAGAAGCATTTGATTTGGTAAATAAATGTAAAATTCATGTTATTGCTGGGTGTATGCCGCTCTTTGTTTCTCCGCAAATTAACCCGTCTTTCATGAAAGATTATAGTTGACAACATACCAATGTCAACAACATCGTTCTTTATAATGTTGCTCTTTATAGTTGCATATGCTCATTCTCAATGTACAGGTATGTATTGTATAAAATCATTCTTAACTTTGAAATAGAATCATTTATTAATGTTACTCGAGCATTGCCTGAGGCACAACCAAAGTCGAATACTTGTACATTCGTGACAATACCCCCAAATTTTCAACTTTCTATCGACTTTAGTACTCTTTCACCCGACATTGTTGTCTATGCGAAACTAGACATACAACCGACCGCGACAACAGCAGACTGGCTTCCGTCAAGAGATAGAATCTTTTACATCCACCCCACATTAACCTCACGCACTATTTATTTTACGTTCAACAACAATGGGGACGTCGCTAATACACCCTCCGTTACATTCACATCACTTTACTATGACGTTACAACAATCGACCCCACACAAACACAAATAGCGTACCCATCCATCACAACATTTTATGCAGTTGCAAGTAAATCTTCGCAGCAATTAGCAGTCGGCTTGAGTCCTTGTAGAGTAGCAGGATCTCAATATAATGTTTCATATGGGCTCAACGACACTTGGAGTGGTCAATTAATGAAAAGCATGATCGTACAAGACAATCAACCTTTAGCCATCTTCGTAGCAAAATCCAACGCTGTAGATGGCCTCGTATACTTTCAAATCAACCCAATCTTGTGTCCAGCACCTTGCACTGATGCAACGATTCCGATCATGATCATCTCAGGAGATCAAACCTTTTCCGATCCAACAAAGACCTACAACGTTGTAGTGCCTGCTGCTGGAAGCGATCCATTCTACTATTCATACCAAGTCGAAGCCAGCACCGAAGTTGAGTACAATGGAGTTTACAACAATGCACAAGTTTATGTAGACTATGAAGGTAGAGCACCATCCAAGGACGCATCAAATGTAATAAATAATTATAACCTGTTCTATCCTAGATACAACAAGGCGACAATAATGTTCGCAATTTATGGAAGTGATGTATCGGCGTCTGTCGGCAAAGTCACTTTTAAAAATGTTTTGACCACTTCCGTTGAACTTGTCTATGGTGGTGCTAAAATAGACTTCTATACTGAGGGAACTAATGCGAGAGATTATTATTTTGTTAATGTGACAAAAGATGGTTTTCAATTAACTGTTACTCCAATCTCTAAAGATGTCACGTTTAATGTTTCTGTTCTCAAAGAGCCCATGGTTGATGCACCATTGTTCATGAAAAGTTCAATGGGATCTGCAATCACCTATCAAGATAAAAATCTAAATAATGATATCTTTAATGTTGTTGTGTCTGCTAATAGTTTTCCTGCTAATTACACCATACAGGCTAAGGTCACGACGACCGTGAAAGTTAACAGAACGTTACAATTAGCGACATGGATTGTGGCTGGAACATCTATGTGTACTATTGCCTTGATCGTATTATCATCATTCTTGTTTATAATATTTGGTTACATCTCTAGATTATTCTTCAAGCCTGTAAAGAGGAACGAAGCTGGCGAACTGTTGCTTATGGATAACATCAGGTTTTAATGTGAAGTAAATTATTATTAATAAAATCGATTTTTAAAATTGTAATAACATTGTTCATGACGCAACCGAGGTGTTATTTGTCAAGAAGAGAAACTTTTTCTGCAGCACATAGATTGCATTCTAAAGAGCTCTCTGATGAAGAGAATAAGGCTATATACGATAAGTGCAATCACATCAATGGACACGGACACAATTATGTGTTGAAGGTTACTGTTTTTGGAGATGTAATTCAGATTTTCAAATTAATAGTGGGTTAATCAAGTTTAGATTGATAAAAGAACAGGGATGGTTGTGAATCTAACTGATCTTACAAGTTACATGAAAATTCACGTTCTGCAACATCTTGATCATAAAAATCTTGATTTAGGTAAGCTAATGATTGTTCATATATTAATTATAGATGTGGAGTACTTTAAAAATCAAGTTTCAACAACAGAAAATCTTGCTGTATATATATGGGCCCAGTTGAAGCCTCACTTGGGAGATCTCTTGCACGAAATTAAAATTGGAGAGACTGAGAAGAATCAAGTTGTGTATCGTGGTGATTGACCCTCATTAAATAACGTTTACTGTTTTATTCTTTGATTTACACTTATAACTTTACTATTCTCTTTTGCAGGCGAATTATTTGACTTTTGATGGTTTGTAGTCTTTTGTTATCTCTTTTAGCCTCCTTTTCTCTTTTTTGTACACAAACAGAAAGGCGTGTATAATAACCCTCGCAAAGAATCATCTTATCGTCGTCATCTTCTGGCGCACCAGGTTTTGTTAAACAATCTGTAAGATTCCTGTATTCTGAATCGCAAGCATTTTCATTCTTTGTCAGAACTCTTTCACGAAAATATTCTCCATCAATGGTGTAGTCTCCGATTCTCTCCTTCCGTCCCATGTTGTGATAATAAAAAGAGTTGGTTGGTTGACTACTATTACAACCTTATTCACACGAACAACACATAGAAGCAATGAAAAATTATTAAATTGGTTTATTATAATACAGTAATGGTTCCAAAACTACTTGTTCTTCTCTTTGTTTTTGACACTCTCTTTTTAACTTGTTTAGTCAAGTACCTCTGCCGAGCATTTACGAACCAGTCCTTAATCTGTTTTTTGGACAAACCAGTCTTCCTCATAAATTCAGCTTTCTGTTCGGCTTCCGGGTACGGATTATCTTTATTTGCATTGAACCACTCCATCAAGAGACTTCTAGCATCACCAGGAATCATACGAGGCATGGGATTACCGCCAGCACCCACTCCATTTTTCTCGTTTCTTTGTCTTTGTTTTTCTTGGTTCCATCTGAGTTGTGTAGCCGCACTATCGTTTGAAGACTCCTCCCTAAGGATAATGCTGTTAAGCTGTGTCACGAGGTTCAAGTCCTGTTCTAAAAGTGCATTCTTGAAAAGGTATGCCAACTCCGTTCGAATCAACTGCTCTACATCTTCTTCGTAAGACTGTTTGTTTTGTAAAATATCTCGTTGTTTGATGAGCATGCTGTTTGTGATGACGCTGTGATCCGTGTCAATAATGCCAAGAATGTTGTATACGGCTGGGATGACTTTGTATTTTAAAAGAGCAGTTAATTGATCCGAATCAAGAAGGCTGAGTTGATTGCTTCCGAGTTCGTAAGAGACTGTGGCGTGGATATGCCCGCTGTTATCTCCGACCGGAGATGTTTGTGGAGGTGTGGAAGGATAAGGAGGAGAGGTTGGGTAGGAAAGAGGGCTGTTCGAGCGTGACCCTACCTCGCTATTAGTGCCTGAAGAAGCGGACCTTGTATGTAAAAACTGGTATCCATCATATTCATTTGTGGAAAATCCACCAAAATCTGTTGGATATGAATCGTCTTGATGCTTTTGCTCCTCTTTCTCTTCGGCCTTCTCTTTGGGCGAGTCCTGTTGTTCCTCTTCCTTCACAGAAACTAAGTATTCAACCTTGACCTTTGTTGGTGATGTATTTTTTGGTTTTTGGGTGTTACTTTCACTTGGGAATAATTGTGCCCAAGCCCCTATCTGGTGCGCAGGGTCTGTCAATGGAGTTTCGATAGGTTCCGAATCAAACACGTCGTCATCGAGTTTCATACCCGAGGCACTCACTCCAGGTGTTGAGCGTGGTTCTATGAGGGGAGTAGACAAGAGCATGCTATCGTCCACGTCTAATGTTTTATCAACTTGGGGAAATAGAGGAGCTACCACAATACCCCCTGACTGCTTCGCTCTTCCAACTTCTGTTGACTTCAACATGCGTATGTCGGGAGAGTCATCAAAGAAGGGATCATCACTTGGCATCTATTTTATTACAATATTTTACAATTTTATCATCGTAATAGATATAAGTGGGCAATTTCGATTTGATTTCGCCTTTAAGCTCACAGTGACAAAACATCTGCTCATCTTTTGCTGACAGGATGAAAATATACGGGTTAGTCTTACGGTCCGTTGGAATATAATTGTTCAATTTGATGCGAGGTACATGTGAGGAATATAAATTTAGCACTCAAGATAACCTTATTGTACTTTGAAAGTATTTCGCCTAAATAGTATATTATACAAATAACGACTCTCAAAAACAAACCGTTCAATAAGTTGTTGATTTCGTTTATTCAATAAATTGTAGGTAGTGCCTCAGACTATTCCATAAATCATCTGACTTTCTCTCATCCACAAGGAGAGAATGACAAAACCATAACTGATAGTCAGACATTACTTTAACGTTTGTGCTATCTCCCTCTTCGTTTATTTTCAAATTATGAGCATTAACTTTTATTTCTTTACCATTAAATGTTTCAATATTCTGAACATCCTCCTCATTAACTCTTCTCTTCTTCCTTGGCTTCTCATCATCTTCATTTTCAGAATCGCTCTCAACATCCCTCTCCACCTTGAATTTGTCCTCCATTGGCTCTATCTTTGCAGACGTGACAGTTGCCTTGAATATAACACCTTGCTTACACCGGTAATTAACAGCCAACACCGATAAACTTAGTTCTATCTGCTGTTCTTGCAGAAAAGAATATCTTGTTACCAGTTTGGCATCAAATGGAAAATTACAACACAAGGTCACATATCTAATCATTGTGGCCAGATCATTTACACAACCAGAATTCATTGGACAACAAAAAGTAATTCTTAGATTTGAGTCGGGCGAATCTAGTGCCTTGCTCACCTCTAATTTTTTATTCACTTGTTTTTGTAGGTGGCCTTCCACCATGGGATTGATATTTATTAACAATCAGACGAAGGTTTACATCATCATTGGAACGCAATTTATTCATGTTGGGATGAGGCGCTTGAATGTTGTTGACACCTGGTATCTTGAGTTCACATTCCGTCCTGACCGTATTAAGATCCGAAATTTCTAGATGGGCCTTCGTTTCATTCACAAGCGTACACCTCCTGAGATATTGTCTGTGAGCGTCCAATACTCTGCCTATGAGCGATTTCTTTTTCATTCCAAACAAGTCGGATGCTGGTACATAATATCCTGTAGACTTTAATGTTAGATGGTATAGTGTGGAACGTTCATACTTTGAGATCTTTAACTACTGTCCTTCTTCTTTTTTTTGTCATCTTGGCACCATAAAATTCAAATAAAGGTTCAACAATAAATACGATTCCCGTAAATGGGTTGAATTGTACAATGCTCTTTATGATTACATTTTCTTTTACGGTGGACAGCACTGGATTCCTCCACTGCGCAACGACGGGAAGTTTTAATTTGTTCTCCATGTACTGCTCTATGGCACGTCGTTCTTCCGTAAAGACTTTATCTTGTATTAGTTCCTCAAAGTTATCTTGAGTCCATTCTGCATCTTCCACTTCTTTGTCATCCTCCACTATAACATGCGAACCTAATTCTTCATCCTCCCTTTCTTCGCGATTATCTTCTTCCTTATCATCATCCATATTAGATGCATCCTGTGCGTCATCTAGATCATCACGTGGTGACATGATATTCTAACGTACAGATAAATAAGTTGACTGTTGGTTACAATATAATTTATTTGAAGAAGTTTTCTTTGTAGTACATCAACTCTCTTATGCTCTCGTAAATGTCGATTCTGGCACGATGTTGGTTTGACTTGTTGGGACTCTTCCGGTGCAAATCGCTCCTCCACCGCTTACTAAGTTCACTTATTGAAGAAACATCAATTACGCGATAATGAAAGTAATCATTTAAATTAGGCATACATGTTTGTAGGAACATCTTGTCCATATAAACTGTATTACCCGCCAAACAAGTACGTTTTGGGGCACAAAATCGCCGTGCAAACTGAAGTAAATCTAATTCGGCCTGCTCGTTGGTGTAGCTAGATTGTCTGACTCTATCAGTAAGCCCAGATTCTTGATGCTGCTTTTTACACCAATCGTTAAACTCGGAAATAACCTCCTCGTTTTGATGTATAGTTATTGTCTCATGTTCGGCGATCAAGTTTAAATTACTGTCCGTTATCACCATACATATTTCTAATATTTTATGATGGTTTGGGTCAAGGCCGCTCATTTCACAATCCACCCAAGCAATATTGTCGCTCCCCGTCAAATTCACAGCATTAGAATTGATGCCACTTTTAATGTTTGATGATATATAGGGGTTCTCAGCCGCCATTTTAAAATAACGCTCGTCTATCAGTGGTTGCTTGACGCTTGATTTTAATTGGGGAACAGAATTCCCCAACATTTTGCTCATTTCGTTCGATACAATCTGTGCCATAGGATCTATCTTTTTTATTTTGAAAGGCGATAAAATCTCTCCAATACGCACGCATCCCCTGTACATTGTTTTTGTGCTTGAACTTGTTAAATTTTTGTAATCGTAGAAATGACAACTTTCAAGAGACAGAAAGGATACAGGCCAAATATTTTCATCACTTTATCATGTCAGAACATTAGCACTGTAAACACATCTGTCTCTATGACTGTTACGTAGGTTTATACAATTAGATATTGCTTTTAAATGTAACAGGGATAATCAATCTGGATTGGTAGAGCAATCTACGGAGACTGTTCACAACCTTTATGCTGTCTTTCAAACACAACTAAAGTTTCCTTTCAATTTTAGTCGTGAGTCGACCAACAACCTGCACTCACTTATATAGACCCTCAAACGCTTCGATTTAAAATCCTTCATAACTCTCAAGAATTCGGCCAAGTAGAAAGTCTCTTATCAGATGTTTTGTTGTCCGAAAATAGTACAAAGTTACTTTCCATCAATGGTGTATCTTTGACCGTGAGGGCAGAAGAGGAACAAGGATATTGTCATGTCGCTGAAGTACATTTGAAGGGTTCATTAGAAAAAAGACACATTTTCCTGAAACCCCGTGAGTTAATGCTCATAACCAATGTTTATTAACGAGCAGATGTAAAATTACGTATTAGCTCTAGTAAGGTATCAGGAGAAATCTATTATGAATCAGAGGTTCAAAAAGGAACAAGTGTACAATGGGCAGGTTTTCATTTGTTACCACTACAACTATCAGACAGTAGTAACTTTGACCAAAAATTACGGTTCGATGTAATTGAGTGTAGATCAAAGGATGAGCTTGTAGGTTCCGCACATTTATCTGCTAGGGATGTCGTAGAAACTATGCTATATCCAATCACCATCGAAACACTAAAGGGAAGACCAAGTGGAACCATAACTCCTTGTGGTGGAAGCATCAAAAAGAATCCATCATTTTTAGATTTTTTGTGTGGAGGTTACAGAATGGAGCTTTCGGTCGCCATCGACTTTACAAGCAGCAACGGCGACTCTAACGCTCATAATTCATTACATGGATTGTCAAGTGATTACGAAAAAGCCATGAGGAGTGTTGCAAAAGTAATTAGTAGCTACGGTAGTGAATCATTTTCTGTTTATGGTTTTGGCGCCTCCATCCCACCACAATATGAAATATCAGTAACTAGTCATTTTGTCATTATTTTAACACTAGTCAGCATTGTTTTAATACATCGCTTGGAGGTTCTGCAAAAGTGAGTGGAATTGAAGATGCTGTGAAAACATATCGCGAGTGTTTATCAAAGGTTCGGTTGAGTGGACCAACTAACTTTGCACAAATTATACATCACGCAAGAGCACACCAAGAGCCAAACTCATATCAAATACTTTTAATTCTTACTGATGGAGTCGTGACTGATGTTGATGCTACTTTGAACGAAATCAATCAATGCCGCAGCTGTCCAATCAGTATTGTTATTGTTGGAATTGGAAAAGACGACAGCATGCATCAAATAGATCAGATTCTAACACCAAAAAATAAAGAAAGGGACATTATTACATTTGTTCCGTTTGAAAAGATTAATGAGTCACTTGATAAGGTTCCCTATCAAATGCTGTCGTATGCTGATTTGGTCAACTTGAAACCTAATCAACCATCTTCAAGATCTTCTGTGCCGAACAACAGCAATCATAATTCTGTCAAGAGCATTTACAATCTTCAAGAGTCAACCAACGAACATGACCAACCTACCGACAGAGAGGGACAAGAAGAAGAAGACGATGACATCCGGTACATGGCCAGCGTAAAGCTTCAAATATGCGATTATGAGCCAGCAGCACCAATCATACAACTATCACCAAAAGCAAGTCAGTTCGCATCTATCGTTGATGAAGTACTCAAAAGAAATGCCTCGCCCACATCAAATCAAAGTTCACCAGCAGTCACCGACGGAGACATTAGAACCTCACCTGTAAACATCGGACCTACTCCTAAAGAAT
The DNA here is from genome assembly GCA_026419775.2 of Acrasis kona. Taxonomy (NCBI): domain Eukaryota; phylum Heterolobosea; class Eutetramitea; order Acrasida; family Acrasidae; genus Acrasis; species Acrasis kona. The sequence goes on along the minus strand of JAOPGA020001779.1, from coordinate 59,630 downwards.
TACCAAACGTTAATAATTATGAACCATCACCACCAGTTACACAACAAACTCAAGCACCTCCAGAGTATAATCCAAGATCGTCCATCAATCAAAGTTTGAATTCAACCATGACACAACCACCCTCCCATCAATATTCAACACCTCCGCCACAATACAACTCACCTCCACAACAATATAATTCACCGCCTCCTCAATTCAACCAACAAAATACATTTAATCCTTACATACCTAACAACCAACCTCCCTACATGCAGAACTATGCACCCAACCCCTATGCCAACAACCAATTACCTAATTATACTCAACAGCCTCCTTATTATGCATCACCACCACCACAACCTTATGGAACTCAACCCATGAACTACCCTCCGCCGCAACAAATGAATTATCCTAGTTACCAGCCACCACCAAATGGTTATATGCAACCTTCTTATCCATCCTACCCAAATTACCCACCACAATAAATATTTATTTTTTGAAACATTTTTTCAGTTGACTCTTACCATAATAAAATAATTCTGGATGGAAAATTATTGTATTGAAGAGGGCACATGTCGAGTTGGGAAATGATGTTATAAAAATTATCACAGACCTGTTCTGAAATAGCTGTAGAGTATAATGTATCTGATCAATATTTCGTGTTGTTGTTTATTGTACTTTTTACAAGTTTAATGTTTGGGATGAAAGTTTTTTAATTTTTATGTCTTATACAGGCACCGTTAATGCAATATCTTAACCCTGTTGGTTGTCTATAAGCATCATCAAAAACATGACCAAGATGTGAATGACAATTGTTACAAAGTACCTCGACGCGGACCATACCATAAGAGACGTCGGTCTTCAGAATGACACTTTCTTGTTCGTTTTTGACATCATAGAATGAAGGCCAGCCCGATCCACTGTCAAATTTAGCACTCGCAGGGAACAGTTCGTTTCCACATCCTGCGCATTCAAATGTGCCCTCTTTGCTTTTAAAATCATTGAGTTCATGCAAAAATGCTCTTTCTGTTCCATGTTCCCTCATTATTTTATACCCCTCCCGTCCTAATTGATCCTCCCATTCCTGTTTTGTTTTTTCTACTTGTGGTTTCTCAATGATCTTGTCTTTGGCAATCTTCAAGTAAGAATTTTTATCAATACCATATCGCCTGAATAATAGATTGCTAATGATCGGTGACCTCAGCGTCCTCTTTGATATTGTGTTGAACATTTTCTAAAATAAAGCCGGATAAAACTTACAACAATAGTTTGTTTTTGATCAACCTGGTTAATCAAAAAAGCAGTCCAAAAATATCAAATGCCAGACACAATAAGTGCCCTCGATCTACTTTCATTTATTGGCACAATAGTTGCCAACTTTTTGATCGGCACCAATCAAGAGCGTAGTGTTGCGGATATCAGCCACAAAAACCCTAATAGGTTTGTCCCAAGCGATGGTACATTCGCAATATGGGGTGTAATTTATACACTTCTCACAGTATTTGTCATATTCAGACAATTTAAAGGATCACAACCAAATTACCAAAGCGTCGGCATTTTGTTTACGTTGACAAACATTCTTAATCCACTGTGGATCTTCTTTTGGGTGAACGAACGTTACTACATGGCCCAAATAATGATAACGTTGTTATTAATCACTTTAATAATAACGTATGCAAGGGCCGACGTTAAATATGGTCAGGACAATAATAAATCATTTATTGACACTTTGGCCATAAATTCACCCTTCAGCATGTATCTGGCCTGGCTATGTGTTGCAACAATCGTTGGTGCAGCAGTTACCATATCCCGTTACATCCAACCTGTACGTTCGGAGACAACAAAAGTTCATCTATTTGGCATCGATGACGAATTATGGTCTGTTATCATGCAGGCAGCAGTCATCACATTGACCGTTCTTATGGCATACCTCAAAAAAGACTTTATTTTTGCTGCAGTGGCGACCTGGGCTTTGTATGGAATCAGGTCCAACAACTTGAATAACTTTCCAAATGTATCACAGATGGCTGGTTATGGCTCAGCTATCTGCGCCATTACTTGTGCACTAGCATTCTTGAGCACTTTTGTTGGCAAAAAGTCGAAGAAACTTTAGATAAAGTGTTCATTATTAGACTTGTATTACAATTAAAATTAATGGTTGAGTAAATCTGATATAAATAGTCTTCGTAAACAGGAGCCACAGATTACAGCCAACCACTACCAGAGTCAAATACAATAAATACATAATCGACCCTGTTATATCGTGAGATTATAAGGAGGAAGAATGAAATTTGATTAAATATCTCTTATAAAGATGAAGCCACATTTTTTATTGTATGTGCATCTGACGTGCAGAAAAACAAGAAGCCCAAGAATAGACAAACTCGTGGAGAAGTACCGCGATCAGATTCGACTGCTGCCGCGCATTATTCACGACTTCTCATTGAAAGAGGCTATGGAAACTACTGCGAAGGAGAATGAATTAAATCAAGACCCTTCACATTATTTTGACGATAGTGCGGTACATGTAGATCCGTCCGCACAGAGAACAATTAAGGCGCCGCAGAAAGAGCATGGAGTTGCATTATCAAGTGAGTGTGGTAACCAACTTCGTAATAAAAAATCTAAATCTTATTAAAAATCAGACATAGGGCTAGCGCCCATATCATTGATTAAAATATAACCATTTCCTTTATAGAGCAACTGTATGTGTATCGGAGAGAGTAAAGAAAATTAATTGTGAACCAGAGAGAAGCACATAAGATAAAACTATGTTAATAAAACAAGAATTTTTATTGCAACCTCGCCAACTTACAAATAGTGATGAAGAAGGACCATGTTTCAGTACTAAAATGTGGTAAATAACTCAACGATGAACACTTATTTGAATCAACGCCTATATAATGTGTTCCACTAACAATATATGTATCCGTGCTGTTGGAGAGAGACGATAATAAACTTAAAATGCGCTCAGAGATATCTCCGCCACCCAAATCATGCACTTGAATGTTTTTATTATCGAGAAGAAGATAAGAAGGTGGCATGTATGTATGATGATAAACGACATCTCCAGATAAATGTTGAAAGAAGAACAAAGAGTTTAGCACGCCCATTTGATGCAACACGCCAAAGAATATAGCAGCCCACGTTGAGAATCCAACCACGTAGGTTACGATCCTATTCAAGTCAATCACCTTCTCTTCGTGCAGGCAAACAGCCATTAAACACATTGGCAGAGACAATGGTATCAAGAACCTGGGTTCTTGATGTTTAGCTAAACTAATCAAACCAAGTCCGCTCACAACACAGACAAAGGCCATGGCTTCACGACTTGCTACTTTTGTTAATACAAAGTCACTAGTAAAGAACGAATAAACTCTTCTTATAGATCGTCTCAAATGTCTTATTGTAATGTACAACAACATCAAGTACAGTGGACCATACAACATTGGCATATTAACACCAGAATGTAGGAAACGATTGTGTAGAGTATGCTTGGCAAGGTTAGTCACATCCAAGTTGTACAACAAGTTGTTAAACGGAGCGACAACCAATTTTGCATTGGAATTCATTACAATAGAAAAGTATGCAGTGTCAAAAGAAACAAAAATGGCGGAGGTAAATAAGAACCCCACTGACCAATATATTAATCTAATTACTCTATAAGCAACTCTTTTTACAAAAGAATCCTTGACTAGAGGTACGGGTTCGTTGAATACGGAGCACCACACGACGGGCCAGGCGAACATTGGAAAAGTGAACCTTGTAAATAAACCAAATGATGATACAAATCCAAGTAAAATGTACTTGTAATATTTTGTATGATGTACGGTCGTCATTATGTATAAGCATAGAACCATGCTAAAGGCCTCCATAGTGTTTGAGAAGGGTCGAGTGTGGAAGACCATGACCGGCCACAAAGACCTGTACAGTATGCTTCCGATGTGATTATTTAAAACTCTGTCAGCCATTCTGTCAATGACGAGCGACATGATGAACAAACATACTCTAGGTGCGTACAATAGGCACCAAGACTGCGTTAAATTGAACATCTTTAGTATCGCAAAAGATGGCCCTGTGGTGAGTAATGGTATCAACATATCCCTCTGCGGTGATTCGTGCAAAAATTCCCACGCTGTCAATAGAGGGTCGTTTAATACATCTTTGTTATGATCCAAAATAAACGACGCTGAAGGTGAAGGTGATTGAAAAAACTCATCAGGGTGAATATATCCAGTGGTGAATATAAATATGAATCTCAGCGCGAGTAAAAACTTTGTTAGTGCATCCGATTTTGTTTTGTCCATTTTGAGTTGTTTATTACAAACCACGACAACAGGAGCCGAAACAAAGTAGAAGATTTAAAACATTACATATTTATTAGAACAATAGTTCCTGTTATACCAATTGTAGATAGAATAAACTTAAGATTATCCCATTGAAACTTATTCTGGAAAATTGTTCTCTGATTCGCTCAATGCTCTGTTTATTAGACTCGATTTGCAATTAACTATCGAAGTGGTATGTGTTATTTGTAAAGCGAACAAGTTTGATGTGTGCCGATTTTAAATCCTTTACGCTTTTGATGCAGTTGAGAACATTGTTTGTATCATTTGCTATTAATTTTTTATATGCTGATATTAAGAGACTCATTTCGCTGTAATTCCACCTCTCTTGCCAATCCTTGCGTGTGTAACGGCTGTTGTTCATTCACATTGTTTGATTGTAAAAAACTATAATTTTTTCTATTGGTAAATTCTGATTTGAGTGTGAAAAAGTTTGTCGAAACAATTGTCAAAAACATATAAGATGGTACGTCAACTTTAAAGCAGAATTCAAGGAACACAGCAGCTTGGAACCGTGTTTAATCAAACAATTTAACGAAGATATAGCAGCAATATAATACGCTCCATCGCTGTTTGTGTTCACTGAGTTCATGTGAAATGTGACTTTGATATTAATTGATGTTTAGGCTACTCCTGCGCCCCAACACAAAGATAAGAAGAAGAACCCAATGCGTCAAATGTTCATTGAGAAGTTGTGCTTAAACATCTCACCCGGAGAGACTGGTGATAGATTAACCAAGGCCGCACGTGTTTTGGAGCAATTGACCGGACAGGAACCCGTCTACTCAAAGGGTTCGTTTATTTAATGTACTTTAATATTAATTTTCATGTAGCCCGTTTGACCATCCGTACTTTCGGTATCCGTCGTAATGAAAAGATCGCAGTCCACTGCACCGTTCGTGGTGACAAGGCTAAGGAACTATTATCACGTGGTCTCCGTGTCAAGGATTTCGAGTTGCGCGAAAAGAACTTCTCAGACTCAGGAAACTTTGGATTCGGTATCCAAGAACACATTGATTTGGGTATGAAATACGATCCATCAATGGGTATCTTCGGTATGGATTTCTACGTCGTTCTTGGCAGAGCAGGTCGCCGTGTATCCCAAAGAAAGAGGTGCAGAAGTAGAGTTGGTGTCCAACACAAGGTAACCAAGGAGGAGGCCAAGAAGTGGTTCCAAGATGAAATGAAAGGAATCCTTTTGAACTAAACTATATAAAATACAACTTTGTTATAAACACTTTTTCTTATTTGAAAACAACCTCTATGACACTTCGTTTCCTGGGTTGCAGGAACAGATTGACGAACTTCGGGGTGTGGAACGTCTTCTCAGGATTTAAAGTTCACTCAATATTTATGAAAAGGGATTATCACCCAACAACACCACAGTTAGAGAGTAAGCGCGTAAAAATAATGACCAACGAAGAAATACAATCAGTACCTGTACCTCAACACGGAAGGCATAATAGGTGGAGGCTAGACAGTGTTCACAACCCAAAGTGGTCCAGTAGGGAGAAATTAAGAGAGTTAAGGGATGTAGACAATCGTTTCACATTTCACAGAAGTCTACCAATGAAAAGCGACTACAAGATTGAAATCAGTCCAGTGGAACAAAAGATTTTTGATTTCTTATTAAAAGTCAACAATGAAAGGAAACTAGAAACTACTATGCGTGTTGCTGGCGGTTGGATTCGCAATAAATTATTTGACATGGAGTGTGACGACATTGACATTGCCCTAGACAATACACTAGGCAAAGACTTTGCAGAGAATATAGCCGAATATGCTAAAGAAAAAGGAATGGCCTTCAAGGCAGTGGGAGTGATTGAAGCTCGCCCTGACCAATCCAAACATTTAGAGACTGCAACTACCCACATATACGGGCAAGCCATTGATTTTGTTAATTTACGGTGCGAAGAATACGCGAACCAAGACTCGCGCATACCTTCATCCATGCGTTTGGGCACACCTTTAGAAGACGCACTAAGGCGCGACTTGACCATCAATAGTTTATTCTACAACGTCAACACTGGCACCATTGAAGATTTCACAGGGATGGGAATGAACGACATGCAAAACGGAATCATCCAAACACCACTACCACCCCGTAGCACCTTCCTCGACGATCCCCTAAGAGTGATTCGAACCGTTCGCTTTGCAGCTACATTTAATTTTCTAATCATTGACGACATTATAGAATCAGCACAACTACTAGAGGTCAGGGAAGCATTACAAAGCAAAATAAGTAGAGAGCGCGTCAGAACAGAAATACACAAGATCATGAAGGGCACAGATCCCGTCGGTGCCATGAGCTTATTATCAGAGATGAAGGTTGCGAATGTGATATGGACCACCTGTAACGGAGTGAAGATATCTGAGTTTGCCAAACAACCAGCAAAAAAGATTAAACACGACCGATTACTTTATAACGACCCTCAAGGTCTTAATTGGGATCGGCTTCAATGGAACAATTCAATGTTCAGGATGAGGTACTTGTACAAACAAGCAAAAGAATTACATTTAGATTCCGAAACTCAAGCATTGTTGATGTACGCCGGCCTACTAACATCATGCATCGGAGATCGTGGTGACTTGGAAGAATTAATTGATAACATTATGCAAGTAGGCATGAGACAACCACAAAATGTATCGAATAATCTTTGCACCATCGCAAAGGGCGCAAGAAGCATAAAGAACTTTTTGGAAATGTATGACCCGAGTGTGAAAGAGTTGACATTCTCTGAACAAGTTGACTTTTACTTACAACGCATTCAAGGAGACATGAGATTGTTGGTTGGAAATTGGATCAGGAAGGATGTCAAGAATCTCTATCTAGAGGCTTGTTTGTTGAGTAATGTGATTGACACCGTTGGAAACGAAGTTGATGATTTGGAAAATGAAATCATGTTTGGTGGATTAGAGTCCAGAGGAAGAGCACTCGCTGAAGCCATTCGTGTTGCGGACCATGGTAAAATGGTGGAACAGATGGTCAACATGAGGACTGTGTTGAATGGAAATGTGATTGCTTCGTTCTTGCGGATAAAACCTGGAAAGTCAATGTCCTTCATTGTAAACGAAATGCTTGATTGGCAGGTGGGAAATACCGAGGATTTGAGAAATGAGCAGAATGCACAATTGTGGCTTGAAGAAAACAAGGACAGATTCCTTGCTCTACACGAGCGCATTGATTATAGATGATAATAAATAAACTATTATAGTCATCGTGGTATTTTGTTTATACTCCGCTCAATATATTTGTAAAGATGGAAAATTAAAGTATCCGACGGAAATTTAGAAAGTTTGGTATAAGATGAGTCAGAAAGGAGCTGTACCCAAGGGAACCACATTTAAACATGTCGTACCGCTGCGCACGAGATGGGTGGATGAGGATAATCAGAAGAATTTGAACAACGCGATTTACCACACACTTTTCGAAGAGGCCAGATTGCACTATTTTGGTGATGACAATCTCAAATTGCTACCCACATCATTAACATTCCCCTTTGTTTTGTGTAAGAATCATAAATCTTTAAAATCATTAACCCATCAGTAAGAACTGATTGCTGGTACATTAAGTCAGGAAAAGGTGGTCGCTCGGTACTTGTCGACATCAAAACTACAAATCTTGGTAAGTCCAGTTTCACACAATTGTACCGAGTTCGAGATGAAAAGTCTGGTGATCTCTGGTGTGAGGCAACAGCAGTGCTCGTATGCTTTGATTTTGAAAAGGTATTCAAAATGTGATATGAGCGACCACTTTAGAAACACCATTGCTAATTACGAGGGTGCGGGCATTGCAAACTCAAAGAAAACTACAGAAAAGGTTGGACCAGTAAAGGTCCATTCAGATTACGATGGAAAAGTGCCCTTGATAGCTGGTTTGTTCGCAGAGTGCAGCAAGAGGTTTGAAAAAGCGCAAGTAGAGCAATTTGCAGAGCTGAGTGAGGATTACAACCCTCTTCATCTTGATGATGAATTCGCCAAAACTACTCGCTTCGGTAGAACCATTGTGCATGGCTACTTGTTCTCCTCTCTGTTTAGTGGTTTAATAGGTGGCACGCTTCCAGGGTCTGGTTCAATCTATATGGGTTCTACTACATCATATAAGCTTCCATGCTATGTTGGCGACTTGGTCCGAGCACGCGTCGAGATTACATCAATAGATGAAAAGAGAAAAATAGTAAAATTGAGCACTAGAGCTTACAACGAACAGGGCAAATTATTGGTTGATGGTGAATCCACAATCATGGTTCCAGCATCAAAGATAACTGGTACAACTGGGCTGACACAAAGTAAACTATAAAATAAATAAGCGAATTCATTAATGCTATGCTATCTTCAGAAATATTCAGAACAGATCTTGGTTATAATGTATAATCATGATGGATTATATTTAATCTTGTGCATGCTGTATTATTTAGATCACTCGTGTGAAAAAATTGTGGGACGAAATCAGATAACTGTACTTTATTTTATTAAACGTGCGGTAATTAAAATTGGTAAGAATACAGATTTATTTTGCTTTTGGTGCCTTGGTAGTCTTGACTTTTGGTGCCTTTGTGGTTTTGACTTTTGGAGCTTTGGTGGTTTTAACTTTTGGTGCCTTGGTATTCTTCACTTTTGGTGCTTTGGTGGTCTTGGCTTTTGGTGCTTTGGTTGGTTTTGGAGCCTTGGTCTTTTTTGGTGCCTTGGTGACTGGTAATCCGTCCTCTCCGAATTCAACTGGTCCTGCTAATCTATTCTTTCCATAACCTTTGAATTTGTCTGGGTTTTCTTTAATTTGGTCTACTTGCTCCTCCAAACTTGCGATGACCTCCTCGTCGGTGATTTTTGAGTCCTTTGCCTTAACTTTACCTGTCTTTAGGTTAACCATGTCACTTGCGGCCATTCCGCCGATCTGTTTTTCTACAAGGAAGCTCATCCTCTCACCATTCTCTGGTTGGGAGACCTTAACCTTTCTGTCGAAGAGGCTAGATGAAGAGGCATCCACAACAACAGCCAACACAACCAAGGCAAGCACCAAGATGACCTTCATTTTTATATCTTGATATTTGACACGAGGTACTTGTATTTAACTGTAGATTTTGATTGTTGATTGACACATGACTCGGGTTGAGTACCAAATTTATACCTGTTTATAATCGTTTTGCCCCAATAAAAATGGGTATCTCACGCTGAAAATCTGGTACGGAATCAGTGATCTTGTAAATTAATAAAGTGGGTGTGATGTTATTCCAAGTATTCAATACTAAAGTAAGTTTTTCAATTTATATCGATTTCTAAATATTAGATGTTAGATATAATTTTCTGATAATAAAGAATTAGAAGACAACGTTTGATTATACTACCTTGCAGAATTTGATATTTAAATCGAAGGGGATGAACTGCACGTTGAAAAATCGATATGTCAGTCCACACACCTAGTCGCATCGATATTCAATTACTTTTGCACACTTTTCAACACTCTCTATTACAATTTTATTTGTAAACACAGCTTAAAGCACTAAGTCATGTTCACACAACTTGTAATTGATTGAGCACTTGATTAATATTGTACATGGTACAAGTAAATGTTCGTTTTCACATCTACACGCAGGACAGTGTAGGTGCACATCAAAAATATGCTCTTTGCAGATTTTACAATTACAGTCAATGGGTATGTATTCTGGGTCAATTACATCAATATCTTTCCCATCAGGATACTCCATACAAAATGCATCCATCTCCACTTTGACATAGTCACGAACTTCACTTGTGTATGTTGTTAATTTCTTCAACAACAATTCACTTGCTGCTTGAACAGTACGGAACTTGTTCCAATTTTCAATGTGACTACACATGTCCATGTATACAGCCTCTTTGTAATTGTACACATCATATGCAGAAGCACAATTTGATGCTAAAGTATCTGCAAAGAACATGTCAGTTTTACCTTCATTTCCCTTACCACTCCAAAAGAGTGAAAGTTTAGAGCCTTTTACCTTTATTGAGCAAGTTTGATATACAATCACGAAGATTTTTGAACAACGCGCATCACAGAGGGACATTCGCTCAGATCTTGACTTTGCACACAATGTTGCCAACCCGAACAAGTCTTCACTATTGTTCCCAGATTCATATGAGCAGATGCAGAAATTTATTGAACAAACTCCAAAACTTGAATCGTTTGCTCCCGAGAATTCTCCTAATAGTGGGTTCAGGGTTAAGGATGTATTGTCCAATGTACTTTATCATGAGAACATTTTGAATGATTTCAACTTTGCTCCATCAAAAGACTGTGAGTATGTAGATGAAATATTCAAATCAAAAAAGTGGAACAAGTTCTACAAGTACTATGAAGAGCATGATTTACCTGTTGTGTTACTTTTATTTTATGATGACATGTCAAAATATCGTTTCACCTAGCAAGTTTGGAGGATTTTACATGGCAGTTCTCAATATGAAGCGGGATTTGTTATCACAACTGCATAACATTCATTGTATTTGTTTCATTAATGATGAAGCCAAGCTTCACGATATTATTGGTGAGGTTATAGACGAGTTGAAAGACATTTATCATCCGCACATTGCGGAAACTAGAAGTGGTCAAGTTGTAGTTCGTACTTTTCTAGGGATCTATCTTGCAGATACTCCTCAACGCAATCAAACGTGTGTCATGAAGAGTCCTGGTAATGCGGAGTGTCAATGTATTCATTGTATGATTCTGAGAGTTGACCATGCGAAGCGACCATTAGGGACAGAAACTATTAGAGATGTTCCTCACATGATAAATTTGTGGAAGCAGAGGAAGTCAAAAAACACAGCAGCTGCCAGAAAGGAGTTTGGCAAGAACCATGGACTAAAGCCTCGTCTTGAAAACAGAATTGTGGTTCAGAACCGATTTTATGATACGATTTATACGGATTTGACATTCATACAGATTCTTCTGTAGATTTTCTTCATGTTGCTATTATTGGTTTGTTCCATCAAACTTTGACCGCTGAACAACGAAATACATTTGAGGACATTTACAGAGAGTACAAAATTGAAGGTAGGACACTACCTGATTTTTCAAAGCGAAACTATTGGATGTGAGATGAGTTTTTATCATTTTTTGCTGTCACCCTGTTTTTGTACTCTAAAGTTCTAGGTGCAATCACCAGTACTACCACAATCAGAAGAGCAAAATCATTTATTCTACATTGCAAACGGATGCAGATAATGCTTCGTCGCTCTTTAAGTGACACATTAATTGACAGTGCCTAGAAAATGTGTCTTGAATGGAGGGACGAAATAAACAAATTGTATCCATTTTCCGATATGGTTACGCGACGACCAAATTTCCACAACATTGTTCGCATCTTCAAGTTTGCAATGGGTCCTCCAATTCTTTATTGGTGTCGAGTGTACGAGCACAAGCATAAAGTATTTCGACAGTTTGTACAAGTAGGAAACCATAAAGATGACTCAAGTAAAAAACATTCACTCCTGAAAAGTGGGGCGCCCCTTGCCAGTAGCTTCAAAAGCTTCTATCTCTTCTTCTAGTGCCAAAAAATGAAAATGTTTTATTAGGACAACTTCTCAGCTTTAGTGTTGCTTCCCCTGAATAAGGATGCATAGATCCAAGGCCAAGCAAGATGATGTTTTATTCTTACAATATCAATCCGGTCAATTTTTTTAGTTCAGTTCGTAGGTGGACAATGTCCGGAACATTCAAACCAACCTCTTTTAAATCTGATCTTATTGCATTGAGTAGTGATTCTCCCACAAATCCCTCCAATTTATCGGCTACTTCACTTTGTACACCCTTATCCTTCAACCACTGCACCAAATCACGTTTTGCACCTTATATCGAAAGAGCCAAAGAATGCCAACCACCTGCAACTACACACTTGACGTTTTTTCCGGACAACGTCAAAACTCTTTGTGGTGTATGCTGATCTGTAGTTTTTCCTATTCCCAACCGACCTTGTCTAATTATCATTAACTCACATCCAGTCAACATTAAAAACCTACCCATTGAAGCCCCAACAATAAACCTCGTCTTGATCCGACACTGCAATAACGTGCGCACCTCCTGCTTCCACGTACATTATTTGTACATTTTTTATGGTATTGATCGGCTGTGGAATCGTCCTCGGTTCCAAGTCACCCAACCCTAACATTCCATGATCGTTCCTTCCCCATGAGAAAAGGCTCCCTTGAGCAGTCAACGCTATGCTGAATCCATTTCCACTGCAAACGTCCAAAATGTTATGTTCACGCAGCGCCACAATTTCTCCTGGCACGTTCGTACTGACACCAACTTTCCCATGGCCCAGTTCGTAGTGGTCGTTGCTTCCAAAAGAAAAAACTCTTCCATCGGATAAAAGTACAACGGAGTGATTATATCCAAGTCCAACTTTCACGGTGTTCGTCAACGCGCTCATCTGTTTGGGTGATGACTGCATTAATTTATTATCCAATCCAAGTTGACTATGTGAGTTTGCACCCCATACGTACGTCTCGTTCAACTCTGCAAACAACATTGATAACCCCTCATAACGAAAAGCTTACCATTCGTAGCAAACACAAAACCAGAATTCGCACTGCCACCTGCTATTACACAATTTATCCTTTTGTCTGAGATCTCTGGAATGCATGTTGGAACGTTTCTGTTTATGGTGTCTCCAAGTCCAAGTTGACCACACCTATTATTACCCCATGTATAAATTTCTCCGTTGTCGGTTAGAGCTGTGGAGTGGTGGACGTTGCTGTTGTCAATCATGATCACATTTTTATCCATTAAAGATTCGACGACCTCAGGTGTGGACACATTATTGTTGTGGCCCAATCCTAATTCTCCATCAATGTTGCGTCCGAACGCATAAACAGTTCCACTCGCTGTAAGGGCCAATGTATGTCCGTAGCCACCAACAACACTAACAATGTTTTTGTCTAGTAATGGCTTCACGGTATGTGGGACGTGACGATTTTGATTATCCTTGAGACCCAATTGACCTTGTCCATTGTTTCCCCAACTCCACAGACATCTAGAATGTTAAAAGTGATGGAACCAATCCTACCTGTATTCAGTAATTAGCTCTTGCTTAACGTCTCCAAATTGTTCAATCTCCTGCAAAATATCAATAAGATCTTCCAAATCTAAGGAGGTGTCGACATCAACACATGGCTCCAAGCTATCCATGTATGCGTGGAGCATCTAATTGCGGTTATAATTAGAAACTTGAAATTCGGTTTTACTTTATAGTTTTGATAAATTTTCTTTGCATATGATTCCAGTTTGGATGTTGGCATTGAGTCGATCGACGATAAATCACCGTCTATTTCACTGCTTGTCCTCTTCATAACTTCATAGGCAGTATTCATCGCGCCGAGTTGTTTTGCAAGCGCAACATCTTTCTGTTATACTATTTTGCAATAATGTTCTTACGCTTTTCGCTTCGGATTGTATTCGACTGTTTGATTAAATCAGACCTTCTTTTATTCACCTTCTCCATCAATTGTAACATGGCATTTGTGATTTGAAGGTTAACATCGTCATGGACCTGCAAGTTATAATAAATCTACATAAAATAAATGCTCATGTTGTCAACCTCTCTAAGAGATTTATCTACTTCATCGATTGCACGGTAGTACACGTCACACATTTTATTAATTGAGCTTTGGTGTGATAAAATGTCTTGCTTAACAGCATCCCACCTATTTTTATCTAAGGGCGTACGCGTGTGTGATTTAAGCACGCCAATCTAATGCATTAGCGAGAAGCATTGGTCACACACCATGGTGCAACACGTGGTGCACTCAACGGTGGCCTGCTTAGAGCACATTTCTTGCCCTTCACAAACCACTAGAACATCTTATAATTTAGTACGAAATGATGAATACAACGTACTGTTGGGAAACAGTTTTGGGGATGATGGGTTGCTCTTGAGGCCTGACATTTTAGGCAGTTGTCAACTACAAACATCTCAACTTTATAAGATGGAGAGCAAAGGACGGCAAAATTTGTATTAAGTATGGTTTCAGCGTGAGTGCTCTGAAGATTATGAGCCAGCTCATTTTCTTGCTTCTTTATTATTATATTCAAAAGATTCTTAAAGGTGTAGAGTATGGTAGATAAAAACAAGGCATTATGAAGGCTATGGATGTGGCGTTTGTTGTTGATATTAATGAAATTACAATTTAAGTTACCGACTGGTGCTAAAGAGATGGCCTTTGGGAACCTCCACAGATTCGATACTTGATTTTATCCTACAAACAAGAATGCAGTGTCCGCAATCAAACTGGGAGGTTGGAAAAGTGTATGTGCCGGGGTTGCCGTGAATATTTTCTTGAGGAATCTCATCAAAAGCTTGTGTAGAGCAGGAATACATAAAAAGTATTGTTGGGCTTGTTTGGTCCTTCAAGATTTTATAGAAATGTATGGTATCCACAAGAAGCAAGGGATAAAAGGTTATTTGTAAGAACGATGGGACAGCTATAGACAGTGCTCAACAACTATAAGGACAAGAACATGAAGAAGCAACGATTGTTAATTCTTGATGTTTGCGGTAATGTGTGTGCAAAAATAATGAATTCTGTGAAGTACGTCAAAAGAGATTCTTTTAACAATAACCAACCATTACACCCTGACGCACACGAGCTTTGGTTAAATCCAGCAAACGCGCCCATGAAAGTAAAAATGGAAAATTTAGTGTTAAGGTTGCGGACTAAATTGTTTGGAGGTACTGATGCGTTTCTACATTTAGTGCTCTTATCATGTTGCTTTCTGATGTTTGTTGATTGTTGTAGACTACTGGTCTGCTGCGATCTTCCGTTCCATATGGTTTGGATTACGCAAGTGGTGTTTATGGAGTGTTTTTATTCGCCGAAGTGGCAAAAGCAGTTCTATTTTTGAATTTGATCATCTTACAAAAGAAACAAAACTAACAAATGTTTGACCTTGCAAGAGAGATATTAAATACGCAACCTATCCAAAGATATCATGTTCCAAGAAGTGCTAGGAACAGATTATTCAGAGCGTTCGACATGAGAGTTCCAAATCAACAGAACATTAAGATCGAAAGAAACATTCAAACTCCAGTGTGGACCAGCCTCAATCAATATGGATTTGATGTGAATGATGTGTGCAATGAATTGGAATATAGGATCAAGTATGGTGTGATCAATCTATCAGAAGTACGGAACATGACAGGTTCATGTATTTTAACACACAAATTCGGCCCAGTCTGGTCCGTAGAGGTTAACTACTCAAACAACAATCTAGATGCGCAAAGTCGCGACGTGAGGTTCATCGCACTGCAGGTTTGTTGATCAATACTTCCGATGCTTATTTTTTAGGACGATAGTTGTCATAGTTACTTTTTGCTGTGTGATTATTATACAGATCATAGCATCTATAGTGCTGCATTGGACAACCTAGAGGCAAGATTAAAGACATTGATGGACAACTTTAATGTTTACTGAATACACCACAGACTTTTGAAATTAGTAATCTTTGTTTCTTGTGTCTTATCACTTTCTTCGTCTTCATCTTCGTCGTCACTTCTTCTGGTGTCCACCCAATCATAATGTTCCTTTAACCTCCTCTTTTCTTCTTCTGTGCCACACTTTGACATTTCAGCTTGTCTGTACTTGCTAATTTCATTTCGTTGCCTCTCACTAATCCTCTCCTTTATTTCTTTGTTGTTAAACATTTCATATAGTGATGGTCTTTTATCATAAATTTCTTTTTCACTTGTTTGAATTCGGTTATACATGGTGTTTGGTGAATGCATCATATTAAATCTATTAAATTGTAATGCTTAGCATTTAAAAATAGGATAGTATGAGATCTAAAATCTGAGCGTAAGTTTTAAAAATCAGGAACTCATCAGGCACCCACATAATCAAAGAGAAATCATACAATATCCGATCTAATCCGACGATAAGTTTGAAAACGTTTTACAATAACTTTGTCAAATCAACCTAAATGATTGTGGCTCTTTCTCTATTATTTATAATTTCACTCATATGGTTCTTTTGCCGTCGCAATGACAAAAAAATATATAATGATGTGAGTATTACAATTCATAAGCATGACGTAGATGTGGATGTCGACGCAGTCCACCCTCTTAAAAGTGGATCTCAAAATCAAGAACAATATCTAGAACTACAAAGGATTGCCCTAGAGTTGAGTATCTCTAGAACGATTAATTTGAGTAAATGTAATAGTGCTATTGAAGCTATTACATAATGCAAGTCCGCCAATATTTTGTAGAACAAGAGTTACTATCGGAGAAGGTAAAAGAAGGTACCGGAACGTTCTTAAATCTCGTTAGAGCCATGAGTGACCCATCGTTTGATGTGCAACAAGAAGACAAACTTTCTCCATCAAAGTGGTTAGTTTTTCCACCTCAAACAGCCAGAATAGGCGTATTTGGATGTTTGGTAGCAATTGACCCACAAACAAAACCATCTGTATTGCCTCTGTGTGGATTAGATCGGAGAAAGAAAAATATCAACAGGATGTTGCGTCCTTATACTTGTCAGCTCTCCATTCCTTACGAATGAAGGCAAGCCAACCAAATGGCAAGAAGAAAGAAGACACTTGGAAGAATCATTGGCCAAACTCAACAACAGAAAGCAAGTTAACATCATGTTCTCACCATTCTATAAAGGTATTCATGCAGAAAAAAGTGATAATAATTTGAACATCACTTGGTCCATAATCAGTGGATGCTTTGAGAAATATGACAAGAAATGCAGTGATTACGAAGAGTTGTTTAAAAAGGTTGAAAATATGAAAGTTGTTCAAATGAAACTAATTTTTTAATATTAACACTCTCCATAATGTCATCTTCCTCTTCTTCGCGAACATCTCATATCAGTCAATGCTTATATATCGATGAAGATGGATGATTTGGCCTATATATTCAAAAATAAACATCATCACCATTTAATTAAAATATGCCCACTTTATTGTAAACATTTGTAACATCCGCATTATCCGTCCGCCATCGGAGATGAGCTTTAAGTTGTGTGCAGGGCATGCGTTATCAATAAAATTCGAACAAAACAACAATGACGAGTGTACTACTAGTTGTAGCAGCGCTAATCGGGATCGCATCAATCGCAGGCAGGATGTTTCTTTTGAGAGCAACACTTCCCACTGATAAAATCAACAATCCAGAACTACTAAGGAACAAAACTGTTTTAATTACAGGTATTACATCAGGCATTGGAGAGGAAACTGCAAAAGCTCTTTACAAGATGGGCGCGAATCTAATTGTAGGTGCAAGGAGTAAAGCAAAGGCTGACAAATCTATCGAAAACATCAAGTCCTACAGAAGTACCGGAGAGAAATGAAATTTATATGATTCATCCAAGTCGATCTTGAATCATTAGATTCAGTTAATGAATTCATAAAGCAAGTACAAGAGATTGATGCAACCATCGATTACTTTATAAACAACGCTGGAATATTATTACCAAGCAATCCTAACGGACTAACAAGAGACGGATTCGAAGAGTGCTGGCAAGTAAACCATTTGTCACATTTCTTGCTCACAACCAAACTACTTAATAAACTCAGTAGCAATGCTAGAATTATTATTGTCGCATCATGGACGCATGAGTATGTGGGAGCATATACACCACTCACAATGAAAGTCGTACAATCCAATATGCAAGATAAAGGCAATAACGGTAATTACTATCTGTCCAAACTATCGAACATTCTCTTTGCAAAAGAATTACAGAACAGAGTTCCCGCTGGCGTTAAAGTTATAACAATCTGCCCTGGATATGTTGCCACCAATATTACTGCCATTGGACCATTGTATTTGAAGATATTTGGTTTAATCGGTAGATTCTTTGCCAAATCACCCGAACAGGGAGCTTTTACCACTATTCACGCTGTAATTGACGATAATGTCGAAAATGGAGCACACTATGCTGATTGTCAAAAGAAGAACGTCAGCAACTCAGCAGGTGATCTCGAGAATGCGAAAGCAATGTGGGAACTTAGCGAACAAGCATTAGCATTGAAAAAATAAATATAATTTGATTCAACCAATCATTTTTTTATTTTTTCTTTTTCCTACTTTTACGTGGTGGTGATGTAGGTTTCTTTGGTGACTCCTCCTCCAGCTTGGTATTCGGTGTGTCGATACTTAATGACGACAAGGAACCTTCTGCTCCAATGGCATCAACTAACTCTTGATAATGTAGGAAATGTTTTGTTCCGATCTTCCTCGCATGAAGTCTTGAAATAGATGGGCGGTTTCGTTCATTTGCCTCATAATGAAGCGCTTCAAGATGTTAAGTGGTGACTCCCTTTTTGATCCATGTAATCTCCTACGCATGCTTGAAGCGCATCATCAAAATCTTTGGATTGTCGAAGTGCTTGCGACAGGCCTAGCCTTTCTTTATCAAACCAGGAGGCAATCATCTTTCGTAATGGACTATGATTCCGAGGTTTTGTTTTGTTGTTCTCTTATTTGTACACCAATTGTAAAAATAGGGTATATTTTTGTTTTTTGCTTCATGAAAGTAATTATCTCCCAAATGTTCGAGTTAGGGGTCATTGGTTCACGTGTGCGGTGACAAACTTTTTACAAAATTTGATCGGATGACAATGCTAAGGCAGGTACTTTTTACCCTTCATCCGACCTAACATACTTTAAGGATCTACCTAACAGACGGAATAAGACTAAAAGAGTTCTCATTTATGGGGAGCGAAAATTATCAGCAGTTGAATGAATCCTTAAAACAACTTTTTGAGAAAGACACAGATGTTTGCACTTTCTATGATTTCAACAAAAACGACTTTTATAATGTATCGAGCCAAAGGCTTCGTAAACTAGCGGGAAATGCAGAGTCTAACCCCGTGCACATTGTTTTTTCCAGGCCAATGATGGTAAACAAATCTATATTATTTTCTTACATTAATTTAATAGACATATAATCAAACGGAAGATGAATAAACTTATTTTTAATCATAAGTGTGAAATGTTTTTGGAATGTTTGCAGGATTCGTGTGTCATCAGTTTGATCCAAGATCGTGCTGCGAAAATATAACTAGAATTCTACTTGAGAACTATAAACAACAAAGGGGAGATTAATTTTACTTTATATTAACAAGTCCACATTCTCATCATGAAATCATACTCTTATATTGATTGGTAATCATACACCACTTTGTCCATTTGAAACATGCAATGCTCGAAATGGTCCGCAGTGACAGAATACTTTTCGTATTGGTGCAGGTAAGCTTTTGACTGGTACATTTCGGATGCTTTGTTGATAATCCTCTGAATGGGTTGAATGACTGACTGAGAGTTACTCAATAAACTGCAGCATTTGGTTACTCCGTTGTTTGGTTGTGGGTTCGTACATACCATAAAGTTTTTGTAATTAAATTTACAATAAATATCTTGATTTGTTAGTGGAGCTATCATATCTTCCTTCACCGACTGCACATCATCTCCTCTAAGAAACAATATATTGCCTACACTTTTGTTTATCAAGTATGGGCGCTTGATGGCATCAGCTGCAGTTACTCCCCAATTGATATACGCGTCCATCTTTGCGTCTGTTATCAACATTTGGTTAATATTCTTTACCAAATTGCTCCAGATGAAATTGCTATAAGCTTTACTTCGCTGGGATACCTGAGGAGTGCTTAATAAATGTAATAGTCGGTAATTGGGGTGGCAGCACAAATAGTCTATAACATCGTACCATAACTCTAGAGGTCTATTATTGTCAGATCGGTTAGAGGGAAGTAGTACATTGGACAGTTGATCAGCAATCACACCATTTAGATCCTCGAACGAAGGATTCTTAATACTGAACAGCTCGCTGCACATTCTACTCAGTTGGTCATTTTCCATCAAAATAACAGCATCACTAACTGCATATAGATCGCTAAGTGACAGAAGAGTATTGTAGTTTTGAACAATTACCTCTCCTGAACTATATGGAAGAACTACTTGGTTTATAAGCATCGAATTTGGATATTCTTCTTTGAATTTGTTTGTGGTGAACGTACCTAGTCCTGATCCAGTCCCTCCTCCTAAGCTCTGTACAAATAGAAATCCACCCAGACAATCGCAACATTCAACCTCTTTCCGAACTAAATCGCTAATTCCATCATCCCATGAGGCAGGTCCGTGAACATTATAGCCAAAGGCCCAATTATTTCCACTTCCGCTTTGTTTAAAATAAAATCTGCTGGGATCATATTTAAAACTTCTTGTAGACTTCGTTGTTTGTTGAATCACTTTTGGTTCCATGTCTATTAGCACAGATCTAGCTGTCGGTAGAGTTGAGCCATTAATTGGAGCTCTAAAAAATCTATTCCATTCTTCTTCTTCTGCCTTCATGTTATTATATTCCTTCGATAGTAGCTCAAATAAGGCGCATCCTGCTTGGTTACCACACTGTCCGAGTTGTATTGTGATTATGGATGATGACATGATATATACATATTGAATTCAAAGGAGGGTTTGCCGCTTTACCTGAATTAGAGATTACAAAAAACTACAGCATGCCAACTTCATCCGGATTCTTTCGGACAAGCCCTAAGCAAGTTATAGATGAGTACTTTAAGGCTAAAGAAGAGGCTGAAGAAAACAGACAAAATGAAACTAAAAATGTTATTAAAATACAAAGTGCATGGCGGCAGTTCAATACTAGAAAGTCATTTTGGATAACAAAGTACCTTCGAATTAATTTACGGTACATTAATGAATAGACTAGCAACGTTGGATATACAGAGAGTTTGGAGAGGACATATATATGGTAGAGTAACCAGACGGAATTTAGAACAAAAAAAACAACAAGAAGAAAGAGATGCGTTTTACCACTACTGTGCTTCTCTAATACAAAAAACGTTAGAATTCTATGAATAGATGAAATTTAATAGAAAACAGATTTCGGGCACATCGTTGCAGAACAAGAGAGCATAATTTTGAAGAGAGGAAGCAGTACCTTCTTCAAATAATCGAAAATGTTTGTCATGGTAGTTTTGAACAAATTTAATTTTGCGTAGAGCGATGCTACCCAAGAACATATTAAAGCAGTAGTGAAAGAGCAAGCAGAGTACTTGGAGGTAATATATAAGTTTGACTAAAACACTAACTCAGAACAGAAAGAAAAGGCAGAAAAAGAATTTACTGATTACAATGCAGCATTGCAGGGCAATCACCATCTGATAAGTACCAAAACGATACCTGGAGTTTATAAACCAATCTATCAAAATACATCTGAAAATACTGTGTTCGGCGCTCCTGTTGAGGATCAACTTAGAGCTGTGGCGAGAATAGCATACGTTGAAACTCTCTCCAACAGAGGCACGGTCAAGAGGGAAAATCCTAATGAACAAATAGATTCAACTTACTTCAGAGATTATCCGAGCAATTTAAATGCCACTAAAAAAGATGAAATGAGGTTGCCACCAATACATAACCGAGACAAAATGAAAACTACAGAAAGAAGATTAGGACCATTTAGAATCCAAAAAGAGTTATCTCGGGCGGTAAATGTCTCTTACCAACCTAGTGTACAGAACACAATACCCTATCAAGCATACGAAGATCACACACGTATGGAGAAGAAGATTGATAAACAGATAAGAGGTAACAGAACACCACTTTATTGTATTTAACCATCTAATAGTATCAAACAATGAGTTTGTAATAAGAAAGAACAAGAGTCAACCAGCTCCTGGTTCACTTCTAGCATCGGAATCATACAAAAAGCCACTAACTAGCGTTGGTAGATCAGTTAGTCCCAAAGACGGAACAAGAGCATCAGGAATAAAGAAGCCTTTCCTTCCAACAAAAAGCAATCACCACACAGAGCTATTCGACACCAAAACAGCACCTTACACACCAACAGCTACATTCATCAACTCTGTAGTCTCAAACAATAAAGTCAAATAAAACAACATCTATTTTACACAATTACATCTTTTGGAGCACAAATCTTGTCCAAGTTCTTTAATATATTCGATAATTTCCTTTTGATATTATTAGAATCTCTTATCACACTTTGCAATAAATTAGATATAGACATGAGATCCTTCACAAAACGTTCGTTCGTTTCAATCTGCTTCATCACATCTGCCCCAAACATTTGCTCTCTAAACTTGTAAATCTCTTGCTTGGACGTATTCTTCACCTCATCCAAATACTTGAGTGCAATCATGTACGCCAGTCGTATGGAGTGAGAGTCTGATACAATATAATCAAAGGTGGACAATGCCTCGGGTAGCTCCTTTGAAGAAAAGACATTGCTTAGTTTGCTTCTTAATTTCTTCAAATCAGCTTCATAATCAAACACAATCTTTTCATCATTCACTAAATTAGAAGCAGGAACAGCTGCAGCATCTACTTTTAGTTGACTATTCAAATTCTTTTTCAAATCTCTCATATCTGCTTGCATTAGCATTGTAGTATAGCCAATTTGCTGCAACAGATCCTTTCTAATCAATTCAGGAGAATGAACAACATGTTTTGGACTTGATGGATAATAAGACAAGCTTCTCTTAGAGACAGGTGAAGAAGGTCCACTAGGTGTTCTACCGAGTGGACTATTTGTAGTTTTATTTTTAATACTAGTGTTACAGTCATAATAACTGGGACTATTTACAATGGGCACGGTGCTTGTCAAGTTGGTTAGCTTTTTCGAGGACGACAAATTGCTAGTGGGCTTTTTACCAGCTGCGCTTTTAGAGCGATTGATGATTGGATGGTGTTGCATTGGGCATTCTCGTGCTCAATATCATTCAACTCCAAATCAACGCTTCTCTTTGAGAGCAACTGCGATACTGGAATGCCCAAAGTCTTTGCTTGATGTAGCGACTTGGCAGTGAATTGAGCGCCCATCTGACTGACTGCCTCTGGGTCTACATAACTCTCATCCACCTGCCATCTGCTCTTTTGTGTCTTTTGCGAGATTTGTACCTTACTGATGCGATCGTTAATCTTTTGAAAGTACAATTCTTCATTCTTGAGTACTTGTCTATAAGGCGCTCTATCAAATACTCTACGTATCACTGAGGAGGTATTTGCTTTCTTTGTTTGATCTTGATTGTAGTGCTCAATGTTCCTCTCCTTCTTTTCTTTCCACTCCTTTACTAAATCACTCTTCATTGATTCTACCAACTCATCGATTTCATAATCCTCAAATGACTCCAATTGCTCAACGGTACATAACGATATCAAGTCGTCAACGTCTTGATTGACATTTGACATGAGCAACAAGTCATCTGGGACAGAATCAGAAAAATCATATTCCTCTTCCATGTCCATGGGAGGTAACTGTGGTAGTTCATCCCAACGTAGGAACAACTCGTCGACATCCAAGTGTGGAAGTGGAGGTAACAAGTCATGATGGAGAAGGATTTCGTTCAAATCCATCAGGGGTAGTGCAGGGAATTCATAAAAGATGAACAAATCATCGTGCAAGTCGAATGGTAGAGAGGGAAATTCGACATTCAAATCAAAGTATTCGGAAAATGTTGGATCGGGAAGTTGTGAGAAGTAATCGTAGTGATTGAATACTTCTTGAAGGGTGACCGGTGGTAGTTCCATCAATTCGTCTTCGAAAAAAAAGATTTCGAAAATGTTTTGATTGGGTAGTGGTGGCATTTGGTTCATGCTCACGAAGAATAAATGTTGAGGAGTTGGTTGTTCTATTTTGATTTGCTTTGGTTCTTGTGGGGGTTGTTCTTGTACGTGCTCTATTGGTTGTTCCTCTTGTTGTAATTCTTGTTGATTCAATTGTTCGTCCAATTGTTGTGGTGGTTGTTCGTTGGGTTGTTCTTGTAATTGTTCATGATTTGATTCTGGTGATTGCTCTTGTAATTGTTCATGATTTGATTCTTGTTGATGGGTCTCTTCTTGTACATGTGGATGTACTTGCTCGTCAGGTATTTGTGGTGTTTTGACTTGCGGTGAATCCTCCACTTTGGGTGGCGATGACTCTATAATGGAAGGGTGATGTTTTAACATTCCTTCTTGATCGAAACGAGCTTTCTTTGGTGGTGATTTGTCGAACTTCAAGGACACCTTCTTTGTTAAAAGTCTTAAGGTATTTTGTTTGCCGGTAGCCGCACTCTTACCAAACAACAACATGGTCTCATCGTCAACTAGGTTCTTTTCGATGTTTACAATGGGTGTCGTGGTGCATGTGGATATTCTGGTCATGATTTGTTTCGCTCCCTCATTACTATTCGTGTTAATTTGTAAATCTTTTCGAACATCTTACGTAATCTTATTAAAGGACAGGTCAATCTCTTTGAGCGAGTCCACTTTGATTGCAAATTCTAGAATTTTGTCCACGCTCTGATCGGTCAAATTGTTCCTGTCCAAAATTAAATGAGTAAAGCAAAGCGAGACTCCATATTGTGTCAAGTTTGAGTCATTCTTTAACACTTCCAGCACTGATATGAGATGGTCGTCGCCCATGTTTAATTTGCGAAAAGAAAGTCTGGCATCTGTAGGGTCTCCTGTCATCAGAGACTTGCGCTTTTCTTTACCGCTCGCAACCGCCCAAGCAGCATCATAGGATGCCACAATGGCAGCATTTAGTTTCGCGACAACTTCCTTGTCAGGTGCTAATCTTCTATTGCAACACTCGGACACGTAGGCATTTCTAATCAAATCGCTATGGTGAAGCTTCTGCTCCAACAAAGGATCACTTTCTACAGCAGAGTTGAGAAGAATGCATAAAAGTAACAAACTCTTCTTTAGAAAAGACTTTAGCATGGTGATATGTAGTAGTAGAGGATATCTACCATACAATAACAATACTGTATTTGATTTGTAAACAAAGCGATTTTACAAGTTGACCGCTCTCCGAAAACGAACAACATCAATAAAACAAATCAATTTATCTGGGTCCTTTGTGTCTTCTTCTCTCATCTCCCACCATGTGAACGCCCATTCCGCCCATCATCATGTTCATTCCATTTCCTTCATTTTGCATTTCGATGGCGGTCTTGATGCTCTTCCTTACATCTTCAACCTTCTCTTGATATTCTGTTTGATGCTTCTTGTTGATTTCAAATGCTTGAATGGCTTCGTTCGTATTGGACTCCAAAGCCTCCATAATCTTCTTTCCTTGATTATTCCAGTTGCTTAGAGACGATATCATCGCGTCAATGTCATTTACTGTAATGTCTCTTCCTATGGTTTCGTATACCTCAAGAGCGGAAAGTTTTTGGTCAAGCTTGCCTGTGATTAATCCTTGATATGTGCAATCGATGAGTAGATCCTCAACTTCACGTACATTTTGTAAGTCAAGTTCACTTTGTAAAAGTGCATATGGGATGGACTGATTGATGAGAGGTTAAGATGATGAATCACGAATGTAGACTAACTCTTTGGTTTGAGGCTATGGTCACAACTGTTAATTGCTTTAGTTTGTATAACCATTTTGCATCAAAGGGTTCTGGATAATTTTCCTTGTTCTCTTGATATACGTTAGTAAAATTGTCCAAAAAATAATTGCACCAACTTTTATAGTCTCCGTACGTCCCATAGGCAAATAATGTTAGTAAATTAAACTCCTTCTTGTAGTCAGAATTTTCAAGCTTCAAAGTTGATTGATCTTTTGTTCAAATTATTCTTACTGCTTTAATGCCCTCCATGTCAAGAAGTTCACCAAACAAAAAAGTACTAGCATGACTGACTGCATCCTTCACGATCTTCGCGCCGACACCGGGTCTTCCTTTTGATTGCTTAGCCAAAAGGCAATATGGTTCTAAGGCTTGTTCTGGTGTTTGGGACATGATTGACTTATTCGAAAAATGTTCTTGAACTTGGTAGGTCAACTTGATTTTTTGTAATGACACTAAGGAACATAAGACTGGACTTGAGACAAGTATTCTATACCAACAAACAGAACGAGATAATGATGTTCACATATGAAGTACAAGAGCAATTTAAACATGAATATAAAATTATACACTCTTTTTAATTTTTTTAGGTTTGGCAATTACTCTGTAACATGTACCAAATTGATAAGTATCTACACGTTCTATAGTCATGACATCCGAGCAATCTTCGAAAATTTTCAAAATGTCCTTGTTCCACCAACAACCCCATTTTTCATAATGAGAAGGAGCGGATTGATCAAGCAATTTACTCATGAAATTCCACTTTGAACTTCTTCCATGTTCAATAAAAATAAGACGACCATTCTCTTTACAAAGACGGCTCATCTCAGTCACTACTTGTTTGGGATCGTGAAAACTGCACAATCCGTATGTATCAATAACGGTGTCAAAGTGATCGTTTGGGAGATGCTTACTGACTTCGTGCGCATCCACAACCTTATACAAAAATTGTTTTTTCACATCCTTCTTTCTATCGTACTTTTCAAATGCTTCTTGTAACATTTCTTTTGAGTAATCCGTGCATGTTACTGTGTTGTACTTTTCTCTATTATTCCAAAAGACATCGAAATTTCTTCCGGTGCCTGTCGCGATCTCAAGGACATTGGGTCCTTTAACAAACTCCGAGATGGTTTCTCTTCGTAACTTTGTTATTCCAATAAGTCTTTCGTCCAAATTAACTTCTGAATCGTACTTTCTTGCTATGGAATTATAAATTGCTTTTGTACCATCGTTCGTGGATTGTATTACATTGTTTGTTGGTTGGTTTGTTGGTTTTTGTTTGGCATTAAGCAACAACGATGCGTACGTTGCAGATCCAAATAAAAATAAACCACCCGCGAAGAGAACCCCTTTGTTCATAGTTTGATTGTAATGTTTAACAAACGTGTCAACAACAAGAATGTATCTAGAAAAAAATATCTTGATGAAGGAAGAATTTATTACACTACACAACAAACTCAGGTTCGTATATTTTGCATTTTAGGTAAACCTGACACCGCCACCTTCGTAATACTCCTCTTTGACAATAACCAGCATCTATCGAACCAACCCTTTAATTTTGAGAATTCATCGGTAATAATGTAATTACGTCTTCGCACAAAGACATTACTGAAAACAGGATGGAGTTTGGCCATTAAAATCTTGACCAATGGGAGCATGAATGGCCGTATCCTCTTTACACAAGTGCATCATTGAAGATTCAGCTTCGTAGATCCCAAACTGTTGACCTTGTGAGTTTATGTATGTACGTAGGAACTTTGATCTCGAACTCTCCAACGTAACCATTCTTATTGACAATACAAATCCTTTTCCACTGGTCGAGTCCCAATATTCCAAATATAACCGTCTCGTCCGTGTTCTGTCATAGTCTGCTTAACTGTTGCTTAAGTGCTGCAGCCTACTTCGATCAAAATGTGCTCCACGGCTAAAGGTCCAAACAAGGACCTTCTCTTTATTTGTTATGAAACATCTCTTTTTTCCTTCCGCCATGAACATCACTGGTTGGTTGAGATCTTGCGACGCAATGACTTTTGACATTTTTTTGAAAGTATCGCGAGTTCATTTTTGTTATGAACTTAGTGCTTTATCGTTGCGTGTGTTAAATATAATTAACAGAAAGCGCTGCAGACTGACAGTAGGAGCCCAGTTGATTTCGGTTTTTCCATATACGCAATATTTGTCCTTGTTTGGAAATGATCAGTTGGCCAACGTTATCGCCAATATAAAACTAAAAGTAACTACAACCTCACAATATATATTAAAACGACACATCATGATCTTGTACATTTTGATGGCAGCTGTTCAGCTGTTAGTATTGAATGTAGCAATTTGTGCCCCCATACTAGTAACATCATCTAACATTATTAAAGTGGTCAATACGGCTAGACCAGGTTGGAGAGCGGGACTCAATCCGCGCTTTTCGAATGTAACCATGGAGGATGCCAGAGGAATGCTGGGACTAAACCAAGAATTGGACACAACACCAAGAAAGAACAACACTGTCTTCGCAGTTAATCTACCAGAGCAGTTCGACTCTCGCACTAAATGGCCATCCTGCACCCAAGCTGCAAGAGACCAGGCAAACTGTGGCTGTTGCTGGGCCTTCGCAAGTAGCAGCGTGCTATCACAACGACTTTGCATCGCAACAAATGGCGCCGTCAATCAGCTTATGAGCGTCCAATATCCAACAAGCTGCGCTACACAAAATGCTGGATGCAATGGAGGTACATTACCTGGTGTGTGGAACTTTTACAAAGAGTCCGGAGAAGTTGCCGATGGTAACTTACCATACAGTTCAGGAGCTAAGGGAGTAACCGGTACTTGTCCCGACACTTCAAAAATGACAAAGTACTACGCTACATCATACAAGTTGCTACAGAGTGTGCAGGCGATGATGATTGATATTTATAACTATGGACCAGTTCAGATTGGATTTGACGTGTACAATGACTTCTTCTCTTATACAAGCGGTGTGTATTCATATACAACTGGAGCAAAGGCCGGAGGGCACTCAGTTTACGTAACTGGGTGGGGTGTTGATGGATATGGTACTCCTTACTGGATTGCGGTTAACTCCTGGGGTAAAGGATGGGGAATGAATGGTGCCTTTTGGATTAAAAGAGGTACAAATGAGTGCAACATGGAGATTGGATATAATCCTATATCAGCTCAAATTATTGTCCCAGCTTCTCCAACCACTACAACTGTACCAACCACAACAACCGCTCCTACAACAACTAAACCTCCCACAACAACTGCCGCACCCACAACGACAAAACCAACAACCACTACTGCTCCGACAACAACCAAAGCTCCAGCAACTACAACAGCTGCACCCACAACGACAAAAACACCAACAACTACTAAAGCGCCTACAACTACAACTGCAGTTCCTACTACTGTGAAACCAACTCCTTCAATACCAAAGACAACAACTGCAGCACCAACCACCTCCCCCACCACCACAAAGGCACCTACCACTACAGCCGCTCCAACAACTGTTGTGCCCACCACTACAAAACCACCAACCACTACCACTGCGCCCACCACAACAACCGCTCCTACAACAACTAAACTGCCAACCACTACCAGCGCTCCAACAAAAGCCCCCACTGCTGCACCTACGACTACAAAACCAGTAACTACTTCACCTGTTTCTACTAAGCCCTCTCCTACCGTTTCTAAAGCACCAGCAACAACTACCGCTCCTCCTACAACAACTGCTGTCCCCACAACTACAAAGGCACCTACCACTACAGCCGCTCCAACGACAACAAAACCGCCAACGACAACAGCCGCTCCTACAACAACTGTTGCACCCACAACAACAAAACCACAAACCACTACAGCTGCACCTGTTCCCACTTGTCCCTTAGGGTATACCCAATATAAGAACAGTTGTTTCTTGCTAAATGGTCAAGAACTAGATAGAAACTCTGCACAATCATACTGTCAAGGAATCGGAGCAAATCTTGCAACTTTCTCTAGTCAAGAAGCAAACGATTTTGTTCGTAATAACGTTAGTGTTGGCAACCAACAAAGCGCTTACTTGGGATATAATGTAAAGGACGGAAGGGTCTTCAATTTAAATGGTGCTACCGCATCATATACAAACTTCAGGTCAAATTCTGATTTCACCATTAGTTGTGTGGTTCAAATCAGAGATCCACGATCCTCAAACTACGGTAAGTGGAAAACCGAAGCATGTACAGCCAAAAGAACATTTGTATGTGAGAGATCACTCTAACTTTTTATTAAATTATTTACTTTCATTAAATTATTTACTTTTGCATTAACTCTTCTTCATACCATGGAGTATAACGGACTACTCAGCACTATTATGTTTTTCATCTGTTCTCTGCTGTGTTCTACAACACAGAAAACAACACGAAAACAAGCCAGGTAGAAGAGTGTAATCAATATTTCAATCCACCAACTTTATAACAACTGTCTATGGAGTACAAAGTAGATTGGGTGCGAGATACTCACTCACAATATCGGCAATCCCGATAGTCCCCCACACCAACACCTGAAATCGAAACTACACCCGCGCCAACTATACAACTTACCACCTAAGCACCTGTTGATGAATCACTTCCAAATGATAATGACACAGTGGTTTCGCAAGCTGTCGGAAGATTCCGCACGGTTGCGCGTAATGCCAGAAAATATTTAGTAGGACTGGAGTTACCAAACTTAGGACGGCCAAAGCTACAAGCACTTAAAAACAATCCAATGGTGTTAGATTATATATGGTCGCTAACAAAAGCATTCCCAACAAAAACACATGATTGGTTTTGTGAGCGAATACAAGAATGATTCAACTTCAACATCTCTGAGTCCTATGTCGCCTATTTATTAAATATTGTTCGCAAGCGAGCATCATGCATTGCCTTGAAAAGACAAACAAAGCGTGTTAGAGCTCTTCGTCACATGTTCAGGCAACTTGTTAGAAACTCTTCATATAGCTTCTCGCTTTCCAAATGTTTCGGTGAACCGACATCAAATCACAAACAACAGAATAATCTTTTGTTTTTTGAGCACTTTCAGGATTTGACTTTCTATCATTTTCAAACTTTTTTGTCCTTTCACTCTCCTGCTTGATACGATGGTATTCCTTGTTTGCAAGGTTGATATACTCCATTGCAATGTTAGAGATCATGTGCTTAATCTCCGTCTCTAAGTAAACATAAACTCCTTCAGTGTCCAACGTATCAGAGTCTTGAGATACTCTTCACAGTTCCTGGCTAATGCTCGTTTTGAACTGTTTGTTCATTCAAGGATTGTTGCTGGGGTGAAGTTGCTCATWGTGTGTTCTTGTAACAAATGTGACATGATAAATGAGGCTACCACGCAGTCTTAGCCCGCCTTAGCCCGTTCTCAATACTGCCTTCTTTTTAAGACTTGTTTTGCCCTCCTTCTTCCAGTTTGAGAAGTAGAACCACTCCGTCATCCTACCGTTAGAAAAATTACAAAAAGGTATAATTGTTATTTTTAATATTAAATGTCCGATCACCTTACAAATTTACCAAGGATTCCAACGTTGGTTGAGACTTCTCACGCCTGTTCACATTGCAAGCAATCACATAGAAGGTGTGACAAGCAGTATCCTACTTGTGGACACTGCGCGACTAAAGGAAAAGTGTGTGATTGGAGCGACAAGCCACAGAAGAGGGGCCCTAAAAAGGAGGGCACAACTTTCAGTGATGGATTTATACACTACGAGCCTTACATTAAAAAGCCCCTAGTATTTACCAACATTAGCACTAATACGGGCATCGCATCTCCCCAGGAGAACGACGAAATACCCAAACCGCCGTCACCATTAAAGGATCCACCTATGCACTCGAACATGGATGTATTTTTCGAGCATTTGTTTCAAAACACTCCAGTACTCGATAAAGCGAAAGCGGGTGCAATTATAAACTTTGAAAAGAACATGCGCAAAGGAGGCGAAGTAGTCATAAACAGATTAAAAGCACCTGATAATGATGACATGGCCCTCATATTTGCCATGCAGTCGTGGTTTTATACAAGATTTCGCAACATGGAACAATTCTCTTTAAAATGTTTCGAAACGAGTCGGACGTTGTTAGAGTCTAGCTTTGATAAAGTGCTTAATAACTCGAGTGTGGCTGTTGCATTCTTGTATTTGGGCATGTACTTGATCAACAACAATGAAATTTCGAAGGGAATGTTCTACCTAGAGAATACAAGTAAGTACGTAGAGAAGCGAAGACAATCAAGGGTAAAGAGAGATTTTACTTTCGAAGAGCAGTTACAAATCATTCGCGATAAATTTGTGGAGTGTATGCTATCTAGTTGCATGAGCTTTATAAGTGACAAGGTTGACCTCATACAAGCCACAAAGCGTTTCATTTATCTACACTTTGTGACTCGTCAATACAAGCGCTTGAATGACTTGAAGGACAAAACAGAGAGCAATGGAGATGGAGTGGTGAACGAAGAAATGTTTGATGAGTTTCTGCCATACCTGCAGCACATTAAGAATGACTTGGAGCAAAACAGCGACGTTCACTTTAAGATCAACCTGAACGTATTGGACTACATTATAGACAAATTCAAGTCTGTTTCCGACGCTCAAAAAAACAATTCTGAAAATGAGGTCCCCACACCATTCCTGTACATGCGACAGCATGTGGCACTCTTCTTGTGCCTTGGCGCCAAAATACAACACTTGTGTCAAATGGGCAGAGTCACCAGCGCATCTGCAAGAAGAGTCGCAGAGTCGGTTAGCATACTGGCAAGGAGCAAGACCACATGTTTTGGAATGCCTGTATTTGCAGCAGAAGCATTATACATGGCCATCAGCGTACACGTACATTGTTTGGAAGTATCAAAGAATAATCAAGAAAGGAGAGAACTCATCGAATGGTTACGATCGGACATTCAAGGTATGAACATTTTAGGAGAGTCCAGCAAGTTGGTCCAATCAAGTTTTTCAAGCATTGTAATGAGAGCAGAGAATGCAATCGAAGCAACGTTAATACTAATGAACAACGACCAATCCTACATGAACACATCGCAAGTCGCCGACGATACAACACCACTTTCCGACAGTTCCGGAGGAGATCAGGACGATCTGGAAGATTTTATGAAGGACTTTTTAACAGACGTGGACCAATTAGCAGAGTTTGATAGCAAACCATCATCGCCAACAAATGAAGTACTATTCTGGTAAATAAACTTGTATATACATTTTATTCAGCTACTGGTGAAATACTTCTTAACAAGAACGAATTTTGTTGCTGTGACACTGGCGTCTGTGGCGTTAGTGGACTTCCATATGCTGCCGCTCCGCTCACTGGACTCGTACTTCCTAAAGGACTTGTGTTGTTCATTGGTGACTGAGGGGTCTCAGTTGCAATCTTTGTAAAGTTAATCTTCTTGACTTCAAACATTCCCTTCACTTCCTTATTCCTCTTGTGGATCTTGTAGTTGAGTGCACACAATGCAACCAAGAAGCCAAGCAACAACATTGCGAATAAAATGCTCAATGCAAGCGCTCCATTGTTTACTTTTCTCCAACTAATGTCGACGTTTACGATCCCTGGGTCGTTAGTTCCCATGACCGAACTGCTGTAGTAACTGAGTGCTGATTTCTTCCAATAACTTGCGAATGGGTTTGCATACAAATCTCCATTTTGAATGTAACTTAGCGCTAAACCAGTCCATGCAGTTGCCGCGGTATTTAAAAGTGGGAATGCTCTGAATGCTGCACCAGTGAATTCATTTCCTGCCCATGAAAGTGCTCCATCCGCATCAGGACTTGCTACTAATCCTTGACTGTCTCCATTCCTGGCTTCCGACTGGATTTTTAATAATGTTTCCATCCAAGTGTCTGCTTGCTTCTTTAATGTTTCCGACAGTGCTGGATTGGACTCTGCAATGGCAGCGGCATGTGCATAGAAGGCCATGGATGTCATGGCCATACTTTCGGTGTGAATTCCATGACCACCTTTGGCGTACACGATACCATAATATGATTCGCTCTGCGTTGCGAGGTTTTGTAAAATAAAGTAGGCCATTTGTGAATGACGGGAATCACCTTCGTCGAGTCCTGTCAAGATTTTTTGACTTTGAGTGACAGCTGAGAGAGGAGAATCTGCGCTCCATGAGTCGGAGTTATCTTCTGTGTGGAGACGGTAGGCCCCAACACCTGAGTCGAACATGTTGCTGATGAACTTTGATGATTTCTCCATGAGTTCATCCCATGAATTATCCTTTGTTATACCCTTCAACATGTTTGCGGCGGCATAAACAGCACAGTTATGTCCTGTTGTTCTATAATTTAATTGTACGTCGTTTCCTCTGGAGTCTTGTGAAAACCCTCCGTTATAACCTTGCCACCCCTTAATGGATGCTTGGTAGTTCTTGATGAAAGTACCGATCTTTATGGCGGCCTTCAAATACTTGTACATTCCAGTGTGTACATACATGCGTGTCAAGGCGATGATAGTGTACGCTTGGTCTCTTGTTGAGATGGATGGGTCGACAGCGTTGGAGGTGTAGGTAGTGTATTGTGTGGGTAGGAACTCTCTGGATATGGGTTGAAGAGTGGAATAAGCAGATCTGATTCTTCCGTCACTTGTTTTTTCATTGTTCACAACCGCCACTAGGGTGTCGCAAATCTTCTGCGCCAAGTCAAGCTTTGCTACATTCATAAGGAAGATTGCTGACATTGCAGAGTCATAGACATCGGCTCTTTGTGAAAGCGAGTTACCATAACTTGATGGATAACTGCCTCCTGTTAATAGCGGTGCCTGATAGGTATATCCAACTCTGTATGTGCCAGGTAACGCATAGTTTGGGCTTCCTTTGATCTGAACTTGGTCCGAAATGAAGTTTGATAAACATTCTAGCACCTTTGTCACTCCAGTTTGTTTACTAACACAGCCTAAAATCTGATTGCTTGCTGTTAGGTTTGATAGAGGGTTTTGTTTTGAATAGCCAACTAGAGGGTCTTGTGCTAGTGAAACCGAAACAATAGAGCACACGATTAAGAGTGCCGCAAATGATCTCATTTCGTTGTTTTTTGTTGATGATCAGTTACTGAAGGCTTGTTATACAAATGGAGGATCTAACGAATTCTATAAAAAGGATGATTCGGATGACACCTGTCACCAGGAGATTCTAATTCACTTTACAATGCCAAATAATTAAGCCCTTCCACGACTTGCTTCTTTCAGGTCAAAAACAATCTGTGGACCACCTCTACACTTCAGAACTTCCACGATTTAGATAGGATAATGCTCCACAATAAACGTTTAAAAAGTAAAACCCTAAATGAGATTTGATAGTAACAATAAGCTATGCTTCAGCGTTAAATTCAACGCTCGTAAAAAGAGCTTTATATTTATCCATTTCCAGAGGAATTCTTTTCAATTTCAAAACAATACATGAAGTTTCGAGGACAAGATTTCAATCTCCTCTGATGAGAATTTTGTAGAATTCAGCCGCTTCACTATAGCTTCATACTGTACCTGAAGCTTTTTTAGTTGATTAGGTATCCCACTTGTAGTGTTCTGTCGCCAGTGAGATGTCAAACCTTATCTTCTATCATAAACCAAACAATTTCGGCCAGTCTGAAACCGGTCGAGCGGTCCAAAATTGGTTTTTATTAAACATGATGTAAAAATAGAAACAACAACATGGAGGATCACGCGTGGTCTTCTGCTAATACCGTCATTTATTATGAGTGGAGAAAACTTTATATATTACTTTCGTTAGGTATATCAATAATTGGTTCTTTTACAGCGCTGCAAATGTTGCTGCAAATTAGGCACAGCAAGCGTAGGATATCTCTACTTTTTTGGATGCTTACAGGGTCTTTCTCCCTATCTGCCTGTGGTATCTGGTCAATGCACGTAAGATATATTTCACACTCCACTTTCAATTTCTAGTTTCGTAAGTAACAATTAGCAAGAATTGAGAATTAAAATATTAGTTGGAATGACAGCTTTCGAGACGTTCGTAAAGAATACAATAACAAACGAAATCAAAAGTTTGCCGTTCGCGTTCGAATGGAAGAGAACCGCACTTAGTTTAGTTTTCGCAGTTGTTTGTTCAATGACGGCGAACCTGTTTTGTGGTATCAATTATCTCAGGGATCCAGACCCCGCTCCCATCTCTTCGACCAAAATCCTTTCTCGGCAGTCTAGTCAAAAACAGCTGCTACCAGTTAAAGCGCACCTAAAGGATCTGGGCAAACAATACCGTCATCAACAATTCAAACTTCACATTCGCAAACTAAGGCGAATGAAGAGGCTTCAGCATCCATCTCTTGTTTTTGATTCATGCTCCGACAATGACTCGTCGGACGGCCATTCCACAAACGGAGAAGCGTTAGAAGAAGATACCCTTCCCCAATCATCTCCTCACCAATTATACAGAGAAGGCTTCATCGAAAAGGAATCTAGGATCGTGGAGTTGGCCAGACAACTCACAACAGACACGCGAAGGCCTCAGCCGTGGCAAATTGCCATAGGTGGTTTCTTTCTGGCCATGGGAGCCTGTTCCATGCATTACTTGGGCATGGAGGCCATGATCATGCAGGTGCACATGACTTATAATTTATTTCTAGTGTTACTTTCCACAGTGATCGCGCTGATTGCTGGAACGGTTGGTTTGTTCTTGTGCTTTAATATTTCTGGAAACTGGGCCCAGGTCGTCAGCAGCGTGACCATTGCGCTGGCGGTTTGTGCCATGCATTACACTGGCATGAGCGCCGTTCAATTAAAATACAATCCATCCATTCCCACTTCAATCATCATGAATAGTTATGTCCAGACGCCGAGCTTGATACTTGTTGTTACGTTTTGTACCGTTGTGATTTGTTTCGTCATGATCATGGTGGTGACCTTCACTCTGGAGAGGGAGCGTAAAACATTGATCAGCAGCTTGAACCAAGAGTACGATAAAGTTCAATTAGAGAAGGAAAAGAGCGAACAATTACTTTTGAACATTTTACCCGAAAAAATAGCCGATCGCATCAAGCAGGGAAACCAAGTCGTGGATGAAGTCGCCGAGACCACCATACTATTTAGTGACATTTGTGGATTCACTGCCATGAGCGATAACATGCCGCCCGCAACCATTGTCAACATGCTTAACGAGATATTCACGGAATTTGGTAATCATGATTATGCATACTTTTTAACCCTTCTTAGATGAGGCATTGTTACAATATGGAGTGGAAAAGATCAAGACCATAGGTGATGCCTACATGGTCGTTAGTGGATTGATACCAAGACCTGACCACGCGGTGTGTTGTTTGGAATTTGGAATACACATGATCAACACGTTGACATTATATAATCACAGACACAACAGCAACATTGGAATTAGAGTAGGAATTAACACTGGAAGAGTTGTGGCGGGAGTGATTGGATCTAAAAAGTTTACTTATGATGTATGGGGTGATGCTGTGAACGTTGCAAGGTGAGATGGACACATTTATTTATTTTTTACTTTTAAAGTCGCATGGAAAGTACGGCGCCGAGAATGTGCGTTCAAGTGTCGCAGAGCACACATGCATTGTTGTGTAATTTGTATTCGTTTGATAAGAGGAATGGTATATTGATTAAAGGAAAGGGTGTGATGGATGCCTATGTATTGAAGAAGGATTATTTGGATGTATATGACGATCAGGAGGAAGAGGAGTTGATGAGATTATAAAATATTTTTATAAAAACAATCTTTTGAAATTGTTCACAAAAATGTTGTTTTTAAGGCATATGCTTTGATGATATTGTTACTGTCTCAATGCTTGATGCAAACGATTCACCATTCAATGTAGTCAACGTCGTAAAAATGTTGTGAGGCTCATCAACCCTGAATCTAGATCTCCGCCATCAAAAATTGACCGAAACTCGACATATAAGAGGATGTTTGTATTATAATATATAATGGTAGTTATGAAATCTCCAAAAATTTGGCTAATTTGACTGAGATTAATATATAATAGTTATGAAGAACAAGTCTTGTAAAATAATGGAGTAATAATTGTTTTTATTGAAAAATTTTCTTATTGTCCCTATGGTCAATAAATCTTCATCTTCTTGCTGCGATTTGTAGTAAACCAGCAATGAGGTACAAACCACCAGCAATCACCCACAAGACACCGGCTTGGGTCTGGAAGGATCTGGTTTCGGCTGCTCTTAAGAAACTGTGCCATGCGATGGAGCCTAGAAGTAATAATACAGAGGCAACAGTGTACATGACAGTGGCGATGCCGTTCAAGTACAAGCTGGAGATCAAACTCTTTGGTGCGACTTGGAATGTACCGTTGGTGCGGCTGTTCATGTTGCTCATGAAGGTGTGGTACAAGAAAATACCGTCAACGATGGCACCATAGTTACGGATCAAGAAGTAGGCAAGGATCAATGAGGAACCAATGATCCAGAGGATAGTTCCTGCGTTGAAAGTGTCGAATCTGTCTCTTCCGGCTAACCATAGAGCAGCACCGATGATCATAAGAATACTTCCCAAGAAGAAGGCAATGCTTCCGAAAATGTTTAAAAAGTGATATGGTGTTCTTGAGTTCTTGTTTCCAAGGTCAAATCCTCCAATAAAGGCGAATATTGAGGCCAATGTGAAGAATGAGAAGGCGATAATCCAGAGGACTCCACTGGCAACGTAGTGGTATCCAAAGTCTGCCAAACTGATTGCCGCACCGACCAATAGTAAGACACCGCCAATAAACATGGATAAACCCATTAGGGCTCCCATGATTTGCGACAAGACTTGTGACTTTGCCTCGACTGGTGCTGCATAAGCTGTTTGTGTGACCGTTGTTTGGGTCACTGTGGTTGCTCCTGGTCCGTCCAAGACCTTTGTTGGGACTGTTGATGGGAGAACTGTTGTTGTTGTGTTCATTTTGTTGTTTTTTTGTTGTACCTTGTACGGCAAGGTTTTGGTTTTTAAATATATCTTACAGCTAAAAATAGAGAACTATTTTTTCCTTTTAAATTCAGCTCCGACAGCTAAAAATAAGTTCATGTTTTATAAGAATAGAGATAACGTATTTCTGCTATACTTTTGGACATATGAACGATTTTGTAATTGATGTTAGTTTTGGAACCACAGGATGTAAACAAAGATTAATTTATTATTGATTAACTAATACATGAATGCCAGAATGAGTATTATACCAATAAATATTGTTAGACTAATTGCGTGAGTTGATACACCATTACTACGAGAGTTATTATTTCCACTCTCATTATTTTGGGTTGAGGTTGTTGGAGCAGGTGTAGTTAATTTAATGTTTGGTGTTGTGGTTGTGGGTGTCTTTGTAGTTGCGGAACTCGCTGTAGTAGTGGGGGCTGCACTTGTTGCAGAACTTGTTGTTGCAGAAACAGTTGATACAGTAACATTTGGAACATTATAGCACGCATAGGGTGATTTGCCGGCACAAATACCCCAATAGCTATTGACGTCGTTCTTGATGCCGTACGACTTCCATTCCTCATTGAAAGAAGTAAATAAATTACAAGCTATTCCTCTTTCTTGGCACATATTAATTACCTGTTGATTGACCATTCTTTGATTGGATGGAGTTGCCACACCGCACTGCTTACCGCCAACATGCACGTTGGTTGTTGACAAGATCGGGGTGCTGTCAGAACTCGAGCCCGGCCAGCCATGTTCTGTAAGTATAATTGGCTTGTTGGGATATAAATTCTTTACTTGATTGTATCTATAAAGAGTCTGATTGGCTGCTTTATCTGCTGGCTCGCAAGTATATGTTTTACTGTAAGTGTTCTCCCACCATGGAAATTCATTTACACCAATAAAGTCCACCAAATCAGCCATACCATAGAACTGAGTGTTGCATGGTTCGTCTTGACCATTACACCATACTTGAGCGACATCTATGAATCCGATAGGTTGGGTCACATTACCTTGTCGAAGTAGATTCCTGCAAGTCCTCACGGCGTTAATGGTACCAGTATAATTATTACTCTGATAACCAATCTCAGAACCACACGAGATACCCAAAACAGTGTTCGGATACATGTTAGCAATGGTTATCGCGTTATTGATTTGATTAATCGCAAAGTCTTTGGAAATGTATACATGAGCTAAAACTTTGATTCCAAAATCATGGGCTATTCCAATAGCATCTGCATTAGGACCAGACATATCGTACACCATGATGCAGCGGTAGGGAGTTTGCGTTACTAAGATCTGTAGTAGCTTGTATGTAAGCTCCATCGACGGTCCTGGTCCATAATCTGGTGTGAGGCTGTCAACGTATCCTGAGAAGGAAATACATCCAGGAGAAGAAGCTGTGGGTGTCATCGCCTTGAGGAGATCGTTCAAATTGCATAGACAAACTGTCGATAGCAGCAGAATCAGCACTAGTGTAAAGCGCATGTTGCTTCTTTTTTTGATGTGGTCAGTTTTATAATTACTGGTTTTTAATACAAACTACAAAACACCATAAAAGGCAAGTGGGCATATTGCTCCGCATTGTAAGAGTTACTATAATGGATATTGCCCTAAGGTTAGCTGAGGAGTTGCAAATAGAGGATGTACACCTGCCAACAAGAATTGTTTCTCATGATGAAACATCGGCACTCATCTTAGAATTGGAAAGAATTGAACAACTTTTTAATACGATGAACAAAGTATAACCTTTATGCTCTAACTTCTAATTGTCAAAAAGTTAAAGAAGGAACAAGAAAGATTATCACATCAACTTCACACATTTGATCTAATGGATCCAGGAAAGTTGCAAAAGAGATTTGGTGTGTTGACGGAACTGTGCGAAGAATTAAAGATGTTTTGTGTTCACAAAAGCGACATTCTCAACCAATTAAAACAACCACTAACGACAAGTGTTGTAGTTATAGAGCAACAACATCAAGAGTGCTTTATTGAACTTGTCGACTCAATTACTGGGTCACTCTCTACGTTGAGCAACACAATAGACTCATTAAAATGGTATGAAAATAATCCTGTAACGATAGATAAATTGGATGACACTTCCAACCAATTACTCAACATTCTTGCAAAGTGCCAAAAGTATGTAGACATTCAATTGAAAATAAGAGTGTTGATGCAAAAATATAAAATTATAAAACAATTGTGAACTTATCTGTTTTTTATTTTTTCGACGAGGAAGTTTAAACCCTCCTTTAGACCTTCTCCAGTTTGTGCAGATGTTTTAAAAATTGTCCACGTTCTGTTCTTGATTTTACTAAGGCTGAGTTTCTCGCTTATCTCTTCTACCTTCATGGCAGTGGGTAAATCCTGTTTGTTCGCGAACACAAGCAGAATGGCGTCCTTAAGCTCCTTTTCATCAAGCATAGCAAATAATTCCTTTTTGGCTGTTCCTATTCTTGCTGTGTCTGTACTATCTATTACATAAATTATCGCGTCAGTGTTGCCATAGTAGCATCTCCAATATGGGCGAAGATTAGTTTGTCCTCCCAAATCCCAAACTTGAAATTTTACGTTATTATACGTGATGGTCTCAACATTGAATCCAATGGTCGGAACTGTTGTTACCACCTCTCCGACTTGTAATTGAAACAGAATGGTTGTTTTCCCAGCATTGTCTAATCCAAGGATGAGAATTCTAAGCTCTTGTTCTATATTAAATAATGTTTTGAATAGGTTTGAGAAGTAATTCCCCATCGTTTGTTCTAAATGACGTCACCTGGTTGACGGACGATATTACAATGGTGCACAAATTACAACACAATGAAGAGAACATATTTTATTGGCAACCAAGCGTTTTCCATGTAAAAGCATTCTTAACTGGTGGGTATAAAGTGCCTAAAAATGACATGACAACATAACACACATAAAATAGAATCAAAAATACACCATACAACTTGGGAAAGCGCCACCCTGACAATGGCACCACAATTATCGTTATCATGCTTTGTGTTATCAAGAATAAATAAGTTATAATGACCACAGGATCGGGCTTTAAATAATAACATCCTCCAGATAATGTATCGGGACTAAATGTGAAAGCAATACCTATGGACAGTATGAAGTTGAGTCCACCGAAGACACTACCTGTGCACATTGTTGGATAGCCCCGCATGGCTACTAATGTATCTGCCAACAGATCAGGAATGGAATTACCCCAGGACAACACCGTTATACCAAGTATGTTATTAGGTATGTTCCACGCAGCTCCAAGTGCCGCTAGACTATTTAAAATTTGCGTACACAACAAATAAATCCAAATAATGCTCATACCAAAAGCAATCAAGACTAGAATCGGCTGGTAGATAGGAGGTCGATCAGTTCTTGTTGTTAAAAGAATGATAAGCGAGAATACGGAACAGCACAACACCAGCAGCACGACGAGCGGAAATTTACCGTTTATCATAAATGTCCAATAATTAAAATCATATGCAGTAATAACAGCAAGAGGAGCAAACATTGGAACGAGAACAGTAAAAAATCTACTCCAATCCTCCCTTTCAGATCGGAAAATTGTGAGATTTCTTATAAAATTACAATACCACAACACAGTCACATACATTACTTTTTCATACCATTTCATATTGTTCCAACCAGAGTAGTGGACAACATAATTAAAAAATCTTCTAATCACATGAATTTTTTCTTCTTTTTGAAATAGTTCGGAATCGTCAGGATACTCCACCGGGATATATTCCTCTATTACATTGTTTAATGGATTAATGTTAGTATTGCTTTGTTGTGTTGGGGGTGGCTCGCTTTTAATAGTGGTCACAACGGCAGCTTCTCTGTCCCTCACCGTAAACCGTCTTTTTTTAAGAACATACCAACCGCCTTCCCAATCCCTATCTTGTTTATCTTTTATTAGATTAATTTTTTGTTCCTCGTCAAGAATCGGTTGATCATCTGGGTTGTCCATCACACTTTCCTGGTCGACGCGATCAACATTGGAGATCATTTGTTCCTCTAATTCTATATTCTGTAGAGACGCCTTAGAGCGCGATCTCCATTTATTCCAGAGTTTACGCACTTCACGACCAAGAACAACAACCAAAACATAAAAACACCAAATAAGTATGGAAATGACACCATCAAAAACACGCGAACGATTTGTGACGCTCATGTAAAAACAAAAAAAATAAGAACACAAAGACAATGTTGTATCTCTTATGAATGGACGTCTGTTTAGACCGCTGACGTTTGCAAGTATGGTAGCAGTTCCCATTACAACACAACAAACAAAAAGTTCTCCAGAGATATTGGCATTGAGTGCGAGAGAAGGTTTTCTTTGAATGGTGCTGATCAGCATGGATACAATGTTTGGAGACGCATTTCCTAATGCAAGAAACGTCACACCAGCAACGTGGGGCGGCAAGTGCAGCATTTTGCTGATGACCACCAATGACGGTAGTAAATAATTTGAGCATGTGTCTCCAAGGAGGAAGATTGCTAGTCCGATAAATAAAATCTGAAATGTGGTTAAAAGATGCTACTCATTGGTGCTGCTTACCAGAATTATAAAATAAAGTGGTTGTACTTTTTGGAATCCACAATATTGTAATTTAATGTATGGATTATTGCATCCAGTGTTGTTGGGATTTGATACATATTCACAGTATTTGTCGAATGTTATATTCTGAACTTTAACATCGCAATTATCGTTATCAAACACTTCGTTGGTGGTTGTGTTGCTTGGGATCGGTGTAGGCGTCGGTGTCGGTGAAGATGTTCTGTTGATTTTTTGTTGCAGTACAGCAGAGACCTGAACATTGGGTGGGTGCGATTTATCAGATCCCAGAGTAACAAAGAACAGATAAAATGCAAATATTATCCCCAAACCAAATACTGCCTTGAAAATGTTATATTCGATGGGCCTATTAGAGCGCCCCAACGATCCTTTCATTATTTGTGAGTAGGGGCTACTTTTAACTGGACAGATTGATTGTTGAGTACAGATGATATCCCGCTTTCATTAAAAGGAGATAAATGTCTTCTAAAAGACTTTTTTATTGTAATGGATGACATAAACAACTTTGGTATACTGCACTTCTTCTATTCTTGTCAGATAAGCACCACAGTGTTTAAGCTCAAGTTTACACCTTTCAAGTAGAAACTTCTCATCCTGTACTTGTGGTATACCTATTTGAAAGACTTTAATTGAGTGTAATTCATTGGCATTGAACATGTGTCAAACAGTATCCGTATTAAAATTTGATGATCAATTTAATACATTAAATTAAATGGGTTTATTTTTCGTTGTAGTTTACACTTTGTCGTCGTGGAATAGCCATCTTCCTTGTTTTGGTGATTTACCGAAGCAGTTTCGGACGTAATTGTCGTTATCACGAGGTCTGACCTTGGCAAGATTTAAAAATCACACGAGTATTTTACAAACCTTTTGTGTAGCAGAGCTTAGCATTGATTGTAAGCTTAAACAGATTGTGGATACACTCAGCACAGGTGACCACCCATCATATAAAACATTAAGGCAAATGTGTCCGTTAGAATATACATGTTCATGGATTGGAACATTCCCTATGAATATCACCTGCCACAGTTAAGGTCTTGATTAATTGACAATTACCTCGGGTGACTCCAAAGGGTAGTTATTAGGAAAACAAAATTGAAGAGTGAAATGTTCGCCTTCATATAATGTGCCCTTCGCTCCATCAAGTTGAACTACCCATTTCTGCAAGTTGCTTACATCCCCAACTGTTATACCTTCTATCGGTGTGGATTGAATCTTTTGGAGTTCTTTCTGATAAAGGTTAGAAGAAGCAACAAAGTGGGTACCTGTAGTCTTTTGGTATATTGCATGGTCACTTATGTTTTGATTACAACAATAAATTTATTGATATATGATTTGTTTTGACCCATTCGACAATCTCAAACTCCTCTTGTTACGCGACGGAGCTTCATAGGAAGAATTTAATAAAGTGGAAGAGCCAGCAAGCGGCGACCCTATCTGAACCGATGATGTATTAACAGAAGACCCCGATGACGAAGTTGGAAGTAGTCTTCTCCTAGGTGATAAATTATATTGTTTCTCAACACTTGATAAAAATCTTTCAATGTTAATGTCATCGCTTGGTTTAGCTGGAGATGTTTGAACTTTTAATCTTGAAGGCGTCCTGATTGGTATTGGGTCAACATGTCTCCTAGATGCCAGCATTTCATCTTGTTCTTTTTGATGTTGAGTCAACATTCGCACTTTATCATTGAGTA
The DNA here is from genome assembly GCA_026419775.2 of Acrasis kona. Lineage (NCBI taxonomy): Eukaryota > Heterolobosea > Eutetramitea > Acrasida > Acrasidae > Acrasis > Acrasis kona. Next base: position 14,744 of record JAOPGA020001779.1, on the reverse strand, counting down.
ATTCCTTTTCCTTTTGTACATTTTTCAAATTCTCTCTAAGTATCTCATTTTGAGCAGTCAAACTCTTACTCACAACTTGACTCGAGACATCATGTTGTCTGACTTTGTTTTCTAGTTCCTCGTTCTTCTCCTCTAGCATCTTTATTTTCGAAGACATTTCTATGATCAGCTCTTCTGCCAAATCTGATGTGCTCTGATTGTCTGCTTTGTCTTTTGTACGGTCAATGTCTTGCTTTATCTGTTCTATATGTTCTTGGAAAGATTTCTCCTGACTAGTTATAATATCCTTTGACTGTCTGGTCAAGCTTGCTATTTGGTCGTTATGCTTTTCCACAGTTTGATCATAATCACTCTGCAGCTGCTCAATTACATTTGCAAGCTTGTTCACCTCCTGCTTCTTCAAATCAAGCTCCCTCTCCAAATCAGCTTGTGCTTTAACTTTAGACTGCTCTAGTTGAGTTATTTTAACCTCGTTTGAATTGATACGCTCGAGTAGCTTTTGATTATTAGCTTGATGTACCTTCACTTCTTTATGTAATTTCTCAGTCTCTTTTTGATGCTTCTCGATATTCATATCGTTTTTTCTATTCAGATCCTCAACTTGATCATATAGCCTTTTTTCGGACATTTGGAAGGCCTCCTTTTCCTTAGTAATGTGTAATTGACTCTGATGAAGTAGCGAATGTTGAGTAGAAAAAAGTTGTAACTGTTCTTGAGTGGATTCGAGCTTTGATTTCATGAGGCGCTCCCTTTGAGCTATTTGATTAGAATGATGCGTTAACATAACATTCTGCTGCTGTATCTCTGCCATTTGCTTGCGGTAGGCATCCACTTGATCTTCTACTACTATCAACTGATTCTCAAAGTGTGCCATGACTTCTGTTTGTTTCTGCTTTTCCTTTTGTAATTCTTTTTGCATTTTACGAGTCTTTTCTTCAAATTTTGCGTTTGTTGTATAAAGTTCCTCTTGTAACTCGAGTACCAACCTTTCGCTTGTTTTTCTATCGGATAACAACTGCTCCTCTAAACTTTTTTTTTCTGTTATAGTGGTCTGTAGCTCCATACTTATGTCATCGCAATCACTTCTCTTTTGGAGTAACTCTCTGGTGAGATCTGCTATTTTTTCGGCTCTCTCTTTATTACTTTTTTCTAAACCTTTGTTAATCGCTTCTAAAGAGTGATTTGTTTGAATGGATGAATTGTGTTTTGACTCTAGAGAATCGTTCAAATTCTGAAGCTCTTTGATTTGCCCTTGGTAGGATAAAACTTCCTGTTTGTGCTCCTTGTCCTTTATAATTTTCCTATTAAGCTCTTGTTCTGATTCCAACTTGAGCGCCTTTAATTTGTTCTCGAATTCAATTAGCTCTTCCTTCAAATAGCGACATTCGATAGCATAGTTATTTACGGTATCCTCTAGGCCGACGACCTTGGTGGATAAAAGGTGGTTATTATCTCTTAGCATCATTATCTCATCTTCATCCCTTGATATATTGGTAGGAAAAGGTTGCGCTTGTATTGATGAGTACATATCCATCTTTTCGAAGCTTCTTCCCAAGGGATTAGGTGAAGATTTTATTTGAGGGCTGAAACTTAGGGTTGGAGCGGGGACGTCGCTACCAAACGATAAGTTATTCATCAAATTCTTCAAATTATTGATTCGCTCATTAATTTGCTTCTCTGATGTCGAAGTGGCCCTTGTGGGCATATTAATACAGTGTAACGATTAAAAAATGCGGGTTGTCTGTCAATCAAAGTTTATTTTTACATTTTAAAAAGTTGCCACAGCGCCCGATTTTGTTGTGCTGGTGGATGTGGAGGTGACGGGAGGTTTATTGTTGGGCGGCTCTGGTCCTTTGGCATCCCTCACTTCTGAATCGTACTGTGCAAAGAGATTCCTCACACCTTCCTCTCGTTTAGATTGTTGTGTCTCTTCTTGATTTACTTGTACACCGCCGTCTTTTCTCTTATCGTCCTCGCTTGAGGCTGAGCCTTTACCGGACCCATCACTGTTATTTGTGTCTGTAGTCTTTCCATCATTCCTGCTGTTGGCCTTCTTTTTACAATATTTTGCGAATGTGACTGGATCCTCTTTAAAGTTCGAGTATAAACTAATCATGTAAGAGTCATCGTTTAAAATCAAATCAATTGTATAGTTTGCTTCGACCTCTGTGAAGGCGTTATCTCCCAACTCCATGTAACTTGGATTTCGACATAATGTGACTAGTTTGATGGCCTTCACTTTGACTGCATTTTTGGAGTGCAACTGCGCCTGTTCAAGAACATGTCTGTCGACCAACTTACCAGACGCCGTGCGAACCAGGGTGTGGTCCTTATCGTTAGCCGCTGGTGGGACCTCTTCAAGAACGTTACCATCTCTGCTGGCAGCTAAAAGAAGCTCTGCTTCGGCATTCATTTCCTTTACCGTGTTAAAGCATTATACAAAGTTAATTACCTTCAAGTTCACGCCCTTCGGTGGCAGTCTACCTGTTGAGCGGGTCCACAGTACCCATGCAAAATCATTCATGTTTCTTACGTCATTCGATGTAACCAACTCCTCTGTCCAGTAATTATCCTCCCATTTGTATAATTGCTTGATGACTCCGTGGTCCCCCAAATCATTTACAACCGCTATGCGCTTTTTTATAGAATGTACACTAGCAAACCGGACTGATATAGTTTTCATATTTCCAGAAGGGTACTCTACCGTTTTCAAAGTTTTTCCAAACACAAAATTTTTAATGGCAGTGAACACGATAGCACTTCCTCCGATATCTCTACATTTGTAAATCAAAATGAATGTTGCTGCATACCTCCAGTATCCTGTTACTGCTGCTGTACCAGTTATTAAGCCCCAAAAACTTGGACTTGGCATATCCTAGTATTTGTGTTGTTTATGCTTGTGTTCTGTTCCAACTAGAAAGGAAAGTAAGTTCTGTGGATTTTTTACTTCCCATCTTGTAAAGCTGTTAAAAAGATTGAATGAATGTCAACCACAACTGATGGAGAAGAGTTTTCAAGCGAACAGTTTCTAACAATGTGCAGCGCAGATGGATTTGAGTTTGTAATATCGCATAAAGCAGCAAGTTATTCTGGTTATCTAAGAGGATTGATGTCAAGTGAGTTAATGAAGCCGAAATATCAATCTCAATCAATATAAAGGTAGACATCCAAACGAAACAAAGCCTACAAAATTTGATGACATAGACTCCCAAGTGCTTGAATTAATTTGCCAGTACCTTTATGAGAAATGTTGCAGAGAGATGTATTTAGATAACTTCAATCCAATCATGAATTTGGACCCTACCAATGAAGATGATAGGAACCTTGTTTTAGAGCTCCTACTCGCGGCAAATTACCTTGATTGTTAATAAACGAACTTTTGGATGAAATTGAAAGTTTTTGATGGTGAAATAGATCTGCAATGTGATTATAAGAAAGAGTATTTAAAGTGTTGCAAGAAGTGAGTAGATTGATTAAGTCAGGTGTGTTCGTCAAAGTGCAAAAGCAACATACTTTTTAACATCCTTTACAATAAACATGAACAATTTTGTGCGCAACACGCATAAACTCAATAAGCATTACATTGGAAGGCTATATAGCCAGGTTGTTACACCATTCGAAGTAAAAGCAGAGCAGGGTTCTTGTGTGAACTATGATAAGTTGATAGAGCAATTCGGATCTGATCCAATTAGTGAAGAACAGATTCGCAGGCTGGAAGCAATAACTGGTTAGTCTAGTCTCATCGAAAAGTATGATAAATGTTACAGGAAAAAAACCCCACCACCTTCTTCGTCGTGGAGTTTTCTTTTCACAAAGAAATTTTTCAGACATTTTGGATGCCCATGAGAAACGCAACAGTAAGGTTCCTCCATTCTATCTATATACTGGTCGAGGACCTTCTTCCCAATCGATGCACATAGGTCACCTGATTCCATTCATATTTACAAAATGGTTACAGGACACGTTCGACGTACCACTCGTAATACAAATGACAGATGATGAGAAATTCTTGTGGAAGGACCTCGATCAGAAAACCTTACGAACCATGACAGTGGAGAACATTAAAGACGTGATAGCAGTTGGTTTCGATCCAAAAAAAACATTTATTTTCAACAACTTTGACTACATGGGTCACATGTACAGAACCGTTAGTAGAATACAAAAATCAATCACGACTTCTCAAGTGATGGGGTGCTTGGGATTAACAAACAGCAGTAACATTGGAAAGATCGCCTTCACTGCATCACAGGCTGCACCCTGCTTTCCTTCGAGTTTTCCACACATTTTCCGCGACGAAAAACTAAACTCAAAAATCAAGTGTTTGATTCCCTGCGCAATCGACCAAGACCCATTTTTCCGCATCACAAGAGACATTTCAAATAAACTTGGTTTTCAGAAACCTTGTTTGATACATTCAAAGTTTTTTCCTTCTCTACAAGGTAACAATTCAAAGATGAGTGCGAGTGATGGAATGAGTTCCATATTTTTAACGGACACGGACAAGCAGGTACAATCGAAAATTAATAAGAGTATGAGCGGTGGTGGAGCTACTTTGGAAGAACACGAAAAGTTTGGTGCGAATCTTCATGCTGACATTCCGTATCAATATATGCGCTTCTTCATGGAGGACAATGATGAGTTGGAGAGGATTGGACGAGAGTATTCGAGCGGTAGGATGAGGACTATGGAAGTGAAGAAGATTGCCGTTGAATTGCTTCTGGACATCATTAAGGGTCACAAGCAGAGGAGAGAACAAATAACACAACAAACGATTGATGATTTTATGAACACATCACAAGATAAATGGAAATAAATGTTTAATTTGTAGTAATGTTTGATTGTTATCGTTTTGAAGTCTTTATCTTCCACTGTTTCTTCGCGTGTATTCGATTGAGAAATTAATGTATTATTGATTTTCCGTCTTCAGATTTTCCTCTTTGCTATTTGTTGTTGACAATAGTTCGCGTGGCTAGCGCTTAAATGGATTACCATCCGCCCAACAAAGATGTATGAATCTGTGGTTTTCGACTTTAGTTTCGTCACTGGTTTACTAAAAATAAGGAAAGAGTGGCAATTGACCTTGTTTATTAGTCAAGCAGGGAAGATTGGAGGAAGAGACAAGAATGTACAGATATGGATGAGGTCTGGCGTCCACAAGCTGCTTGATGCTGATCAAGCTCACTTGTAACTCGGTTCCGTACAAACAATTTCAAAACCATAACTCTGAAAATATGGACAGAGAAACTCTCTACTCAAATCATCACACCACTAGGTTGGTTTTTGATTACAGATCCAAAAAAGAACCTATTCACAGCTTTCATTCTTGGATGATTTTTTCACTCCATGATAGTATAGGATTGTGGGGCATGAATTAATCACCACTACGAATACGTTACATATCAATAGTACTTTATTAAGACCAGCTTCATACAAATGATTCAAACTCTAGTTTCTGCCAAATCTATTCGTGGTACAAGCCTGGAATGTTGAAACTCGTCTTCTCGGACGTACAAATATTGCACGTGCATTCGAATCCATACTGTCGCAGAACCATCTGCTTTTTAATATAATCTTGCTTGCCATCACAATACGAGTAGGTCAATTCATCACCAGACTTGACTTGCTTCACCAACCTAAACTCAACACCACCCTTGATTGGTTTAAAATCTACATTGTTATCACAGTCATGGTTAAACCTACTTCCACTAACAACCATCACCCCATTCACACCATGATCATTATCTGGGTTCCTGATAGCAAAGGAGTTAATAGGAACAGTGTTTTGTATTCTAATCAACCACTCAAGATCAAAGTATGCTAAGCAGTAAGAAAAACAACGGTCGATAACAACTTACGGCTAGGACCAAGTGCTTGGTTGATTAATTTCAAATTAGTAAGCAAGCTCAAAGGACTTTGGAGAGATTTTGGGTGATGATAGCTTAATTGAGCAAACTCTGGTAGATCAGTGGTTGTGCATGGAAAACGAACATGATTCATGGTGATGGCTCTAGCCCTCAAAGCAAACAGCACAAATAATGAGTTTGGGGTGTTGTTTGCATTTACAAAACCACGAATAATAGAGAAATCTTTTCCACATATTGATTTGTGATATAATCGATAAGCGATATTGCGGCAAGAGGTGCTGCAATATCTCTCGTGTCTACAATCCGCACAAGGAATGGATGTGTCATGAAATCCACACAGTTGACATACCGAATTACTTCTTGTGGCCAACAAGAATGGATGTTCCACAAACAAAACTTTGCCAGCATCCATGTCTCTTTTTGCAAATGCTCCCATGCCTTTGTATGGTGTCTCCTTGAAGGAAACATTAGGGCTATCAATATGAACGAAGCCATTAGTCTCGATCAAGTTTTTTGTTTGGTCGATACGTTCAAAGTCTTTTTCAATGGAGATTGCCTGCGTTTGATCGACATTTCCAGACTTTAAAGTTAACACGCTTAAATTATAAACATACCCGCAACTGTTTGTGAAGAGTTGGAAGTTTTTCGATTAATTCTTTGATTGGGGCAGGAGGGTCTATAAAAAAGCTCTTGTTTGATTCAATGAAATTAATTGCTTGTTCATACGCTTTTATATGAATGTAGAAGTTGGATAGCACGATAAAAGCCTACAATTAGCCTACTTGAAAAAATACCGTACCATTTGGTTAATCTTGAGATATTCCTTTTCATTATACTCTATTTTGTGGCTCCGGGCTTGGCTAAGGTAAATATCCAAACTTGTTTGAGCGTCGGCAGCTGCGAATACTTCTTTGTTTTGAATTTTTAAGTACGATTTCGCTCTATTTGACCAGAGTACATAATTAAGAGGATCATATTTCAATGCTTCTGTATAAAGTTTTACAGCGTCAACATAATTTTTGTTCCTAAAGTGATGGTTTCCGATGTCCTTCAACTCTTGACTTTTGTTTGACATTGCGATTCAACCAAACAAATGTTAGTGCAGATGATATGTAACACTGATGAATAATTATTGAATAGCATCCTACCCAATTATCAATTTAATAAATATCGAAGTTGTACTAATACGAGCTAATGACTTAGTTATATTATTAAGAACATACCAATTTTGGAAATGGCATTAGCATGAACCATTCATTATCTGCTGGGATAATAACTCCTTATTTTTGCTGTGTTGACGCACATTGACTATTGATCAGTTTAGTAATGGAGGATCGCCTACCATGCTTTTCGCTATATGAATGATATCAATGTTTAATAAATTCTGATTTGAAAAAGAGAATTAGTTCTCTATTCTGTTTTATTCGGTTCAATTTATCAGCTTACAAAAAATATCAAGCTTCAATATTAACACATGAACCGAATTGCTGTAGCCACACATCGTCTGTGCTGTGGGCGCCAATTGCTTTCGACCCTAAGCAGCGCAAGATATTATTCGCTTTCGAAGAAAGAAGTATGGAAGATGTCAAAAAAAGAACAGAGGAGAAAGCTCATAAGGGACAAAACAGAATCAAAATCAGCTGTAGTGTACCCCAAAGTGTTCGACATTAAACTCAAAACTCCAATGAGCACTCGAATTCTCGCCGAGATGTTGTGTGTACCGGCACTAGACATGTTACCCCTCATACCGTCAGGTTGTGGGATTGATGATGTTTTATCCATGAGAACAATTAAATCCATTTGTCGCCACGTTGGAGTTGAAGTAGTACAAGTACCACCCACAAAGATCTCAAAAAAAGAAGTATACGTTTCTACCCCATTTTCCGAGCGTCAGTTAACAAGAGCACAAAAGGAAGGAGAAAAGACTGCAACACCCAGAGATCCAGTCGTCACCATCATGGGGCACGTCGATCACGGGAAAACAACGCTACTAGACGCACTACGCAATACAAACATCGTTGACTCCGAAGCAGGTGGGATCACCCAAAATGTAACAGCCTTCCAAGTCAAGTTGGGCAACATTGTAAAGAACATTAATCCAGACATGGACCAAGACGACGCTCGCAGCGTAACTTTCATTGACACACCCGGTCACGAGGCATTCGTTGGAATGAGGAGTGCAGGTGCCAGAGTTACGGACGTCGTAGTTTTGGTTGTCGCAGCTGACGATGGAATCATGCCACAAACAGAAGAAGTCATTTCACACTTGAAAAAGTTTGGCGCCCACGTGATCGTCGCCGTCAACAAGATCGACAAGGACAATGCTGACGTTGATTTGGTTTTGGACCAATTAGTAGAGTATGGTCTCGTTCCCGAACAAAGAGGAGGAAACACACAAGTCGTTCCCGTAAGTGCTCTCAAGAAGAAGAATTTGGATCGGCTGATTGAAGAAATATCATTGTATGCGGAAGTGAACGATCTAAAGGTCAGAAGGGACACACAAATGGAAGCGACCGTAATCGAGAGCAAAGTAGATCGTGGATACGGAATGGTCGTGACAGCTCTCATCAGGAGAGGAACATTGCTCCAAGGACAAATCGTGGTGGCGGGCCTCTCCATAGGACGCGTTCGCTTCATCAAGAACCACCTCAACGAAACCATTGAAGAAGGCCTTCCAAGTCAACCAGTACACATTGTTGGATTCGAGAGCATGCCGAGCGCAGGAGATGTCATGTTACAGGTACAAAACGAAGAATCCGCGAAGAGGATTGTAGAGTACAGGATCGCACAAAAGAATTTGGATAGAGATGAGGAAAGAGCCATTGCCAACGAACAAAAATTGGGAGAATTTTACTTGGTGGAACAAGAAGTTAGAGATGAGGAGGCCAACAATCCAGGTCTCAGGACGGACGATAAGAGGAAAATGTCGATTGCTCGACTCAAGGCACAAGTGGTACAGTCCAAAGCTGAGGACTTGCAAATAAAGAAGAGAATACAAGAATATCAAATAAAGAACGAAAAATTGGCGGTTGATATTGTTTTTAGAGCAGATGTTGCTGGTACTGTTGACGCCTTCCATGAGATTGTGAGCGGGTTCCCCACAGATGAGATTGTTGTTAGGATTGCAAAGGTTGCCGTCGGACAGGTCACAGAAGCTGACGTAGAGATGGCCAAGGCTTGTAACGCTACTATAATTTGTATGAATGTGAAACCTAATGAAAAGGTTGTACTTGCTGCTAAAAACGCAAAAGTTAACATTGTCACCTTCAAAGTTATTTATCATTTGATCGACCATTTGAAAAAAATGATGAGCGAGGTCCTTCCTCCATTGTCCATACCCGAAGTGATTGCGGAGGCCGAAGTCAAGCAATTCTTTAGTGTTGATAATGGTAAGAACGCTGTTGCTGGAAGTAACGTCCGTAATGGAAACTTTAATGTGTCCGCTGACTATTATCGTGTAGTTCGCAATGGAGTGATTGTGAGAGATAAGAGCAAAATAAATTCTCTTTATCATTACAAAGAGAAGGTAAACGAGATCAAAAAAGGTAACGATTGCGGCATTGTGTTAGATGGATATGATCAGCCAGAGCCAGGCGACAAGGTACAAGCGATCAAAGTTAAGAAAGAGATTCGCGATTTTGCAAAAATTGTGGACGAATATCGTAAAAATCAAAAGACAAACATTAAATAATATATATACATTTATTTTTTTGTTTTTTTTTTGCTCCAACCCATCATGCTGTCTAAATCACTGTCGTCGCCACTGTCATCGCTAATTGTTGTATCATTTTTTACATTGGTTGTTGTTTTGTTTTCTTGTGCTTTGAATAACTGTTGTGTCTTTTTCTTCAGTGCTTCAATTTTCTTGTAAGAAGATCTAAAAATAATTAATGATTGTGTTGGGTGGATCTTACATTTGTTCCTGCAACATTATAGTATCCTCTCTTTCAGATGCTTCACGGGCGAATTTAGAAATGGCACGATTCTGCTCGAATCTGTTGAATGATGTTACAGGGACCACGACATCTTCATCCTCGAAAAATTCCTCTACATTCCTATCATCAACAATTTCTTGGGGTTTTGGAATTGCAGAAGACTGAAGTGATTGTGTAACAACCGATGTAACAATTGGGGCGAAACTATCATTCTTTTTATGCATTGGTTCTTCATCTACTGCTTTTTCGTTGTTTTCTGATACGTTTCCAACGACCTTGTGCCTTTGGTTCGAAAAAAAATCAGGAGGGAGTCGAATTGGTTTTTTCTTCTTTTTTTTTACTGCAACTGTGTTCTTGATGTCCTGCTCTTGTCTTTTTTGAGCCATCAAATGGCGCAGTTCCACCTGCGATATGTTCGTCGACATGCGTTATGTGTGTGGAGTTTACAAATTTCATCAAAGATTGTTGTTGATTGTAAATTATATTTTATTCAAAATTCACCGGGACTGCTATCGTTGTTGGACTACGCACCACACTTATATTGCCGTTATGATAAATACTATCATCTTGCTCTTCATCGAATTGCTCGTTGATTAGTTCATCTATGTACATGATTTCGGTTATGTCAGGATGGTCTAGCCAAAAACTCCTTATGCCTTTAATAATATCGATACATTTGGTGGCCTCTGGAAAATACTCTGAGAACAAGGTAAACATTGGCATTACTATAAAATCAGCGAAACCCAACTGACATTTACCAACATTCATAGCTTCTCGGTTGCAGAACGGAGATATCGGAACTCCCAACTCCTTCTCCCTGTCCCCCATATTTACAAATTCAGTCATGATCCTCTTCACCCAAGTTAAGTGAAGAGGTAGAGGCTTCGCCGCATTACCAACATCGGCCATCTTGATACAAATTTTCAACACCATGATACGATCGGGTCTTGTACCATAAATCAAGGCTAGATCATTTTTTATTTTTTCGTCTTTAAATTTCAAGTCGAACGTAGCCTTAAAGGCAGACAACGACTGTTGATGCTCCGCCAAATCCGTCGCGAGCACAAGATCGCACATTAACGATCTCACGTTTCTATACTGCTCCTCCGTCAAATCGCCCAACACATTACAGGAATTATTTTTCAATAATTTAAATGTCGAAGTGAGATGGAATGACTCCAGTATTGATTTGTCATTGTATCGAATGCTCAACTTGTCATTTGTCTTTATCAGGAAGAAATTAGTGAGACCAGGGTGTCTAAAATCATGACATGCTGCTCCCAAGATGACACCCAAAATCTCTTCTGGCGTACAATACATTGAAATCTTGCACAATTCCATCATGTAAACGGTGCCATGCACCACATCAGCAGCATGTGTAGAATTGTGATATGGATTGCTTCCATAGTTCTCTTCCAATTCCTTCATAAACTTGTGGAATTTGCTCCTGCTTATGGGCAAGTTTTCGAATAACTTGTACTTTAAAAACATGTGGTATACCACTGAATACAGGGGTCTTCCCTTTGTGAGTTGACTTAACTTGAACACATCAAAGTCCCATTGATGTAGTGAGCGCAAGTGTTTCAGCGTGACTTCATCTTCTACATAGTTTTCCGCGCTATTCGTTGTGATCATCTTCCTCATCATGGTACCTGCGCGAATCATGGTGGCGACTGCTTTAAGCGTTGGGCGGCCCTTGACGCCTGGTATCTTGACGATATTCTCGGGTGCCTTTGTAAAGCTTTGCCTTAAAAATTCGCTCACTTCGTCATCCAGATATCTTTGGGCAGATTTGTGTTTCATTTGTGTGTTGACTATGGTATCAGTATCTGGTACACTCAATAAATTGGTGCTGTTATTTGACAGCACGTTGATAGCGTTCCTGACTTTTTTTGCTTGTTTTTTGGTCTTTTTATTTGACTCCAAAGTACTCGCAACACTGTCGAGCTCCGTAATGGCTTGCATTAGTGGAGTGTTTTGGGATATTGTTCTTGATGCAGAGTTGGAGGAAGTGAAGCTGCTTAAACTCCATAAACTTTTATTAGATTCGGCAGCTAGTGGCGTCGCTATTTCGTCGTCGTCGTCAGAGCCATCATCCGATTCTATGTCCGTCATTAATTCGTCGGTCCTATGACTGTAACGACTGTGGTCGAACCTTTCGCCGTTAGCCGGTGCTAATACTCGGTTGTTGATATAGCTTGTGTATGATTGAGGTTGTTGTATACAAGAATTTCTTTTTGGGTGAACGTTGATTTTTTCGGTTGGTTTGGTAGTTTTTTGAGTATTAAACAGTATACTTTGGTAACTCTCCAACATTGAATTCGTAATCATGTTTAGCACGCTGTTATGATTATGTTGTGCAGTCAGCACGAAACTTAATTTTCTATAATCTCTTCTCTCGTTCGGCAGCCGAAGAATAAAAGTTACCAAAACGGATGAATCACTATCGTATAAATGGGACACCGATATCAAAGAGTCTAGGGCATTTGACGGGTAGAATATTTCTGTTCTAAATGCTTGGTAATAATCGTCCCAAATGTCTTCTATAGGACTATCAGATATTTTATTGTCATCCTTTTTTGCGGTTAGTATCGATTTTTAAAATTATTTACATTTTGTGCTATAATGTCCAACATGTTAGTTTCCAAAGTGTATGTGTGTTTAATGAGGTCACATAGAGTAAAAATAAATCTGTTTCTGGACATCATGATGAAGCTGAATAAATAAATAACCCCTTCAAACTGAACTTTTGTATGTAAGCTGTTGAATCCTGTGCACTCTGATATCTTATTGTTAAAGGCAAGAACTCCAGTTCCGCTAGCTTGCCGACTTATCTGACGGTGATACGTGTACTCTGACAATGGGGTTATGCCACCACTTCGGCTTCTAAGAGAGAAACCAGCCCCCATTGCTTCACTCTTATGGATTGTTTACCGTTTGTCTACTGTTCTTAAAAAAGAAATGCAAACCTAAAAAAACTCGAAAAGGTTTCAGGCCTGCACAAAAATAGTCAATAAAACGACAGTTGTGATACAGTGTTTTAACGGGGAAGCATCAAAAATATATTGCATAACACTCTAATAAAGTTGTTGTATGCAGGGACCGATAGAGCAACGGAAGCCTTTCAATCAATGGTTAAACAGGATAAAAGCTATTAATGCTCGTATTATACTGATGTGTTCTAGACTTGGTCGTTTTGAATCTGGAGCATTTGAGATTAGTTATGCAGAACAAAACAACTCGAAGCACAAATCCTCCCCGTATTCATGTAATATGTGGCTTAGAAAAAGCAAAGCAGCAACAGAAATATACATGTCGATTATTTATCGCAGATGGAATCAAGAGTGATTAGCCTTTCACTTTCAGACATTTGCAAAAAGACATCGAGTCGGAGAAGATTGAACAGATTTGTTAGAAAAACACTTTTACACTAAGATATCATTCCACCAAGATTTACTCTTAGGATGACCGCTTTCGCCAAATTAAAAACCGTTTTGATATTTTCTGTGTCCGTGGCCTGCGTTACCCTGTGGAAAATCTGTCTGGATGGGTTCCTGTTCTTTTCTAAAAATTTCTTTTGGATAAAGTCCAAGGCCTTGTCTGGATTGTTTCCATCTTTGTATTCGTCGGGATAGCACACTGAAGGATTTACATATTTGATTTTTTGGTCGAACAAATCCTTTTTGTTGAAGAATAATAGCATTGAGGTATTCTTGAGGAACTTTGAGTTACACCTAAAAATGATTAATCATTGTAATCGATCGCGAACATACATTTCTTCGAACAACATGACGGACTCGTGCATTCTCCAATTTTGATCATTCTCAAACAACTTTTGGTCATACTCGCTCAACGACGTCACGAAACTAAACGAATTAAAAAAATGTTGAGAATTTTCACATACATGATCGCTGTCACTTCGTCGAAGGCATGTATCCATTTCCTTCTTTCGTTCCTCTGACCACCTACATCAACCATTTTGAACTTGAAACGGTCAATCAAAAAGTCAGCCTCAACAATACCAACAGTCTTCATTCTTGACCTTAGCACATCTTGTTGGGTTGGTAGATAAGAGGGATTGCAAATGCGATCAACATCGTTCAAATAGTACTCAGCAGAGTCGATTAGCTGGAAATTACTTCGCTGCTTGTAGCACTCCTTTATCCCTGCATCATTCCAAACTACTTTTATATATCTACCAACATCACCAGCCATAATAGAGTCGACACTGTTGCTCACAATTTGAGCTTCTGGAATTGCACTAATAAAGTTTGCGTGTTCCTCCGCCGTGGCGTCGCCGAATTTAATATCTAGTTTACTCATGTTAGAAATCAACTCTCTGATGGAGTCGAGAACATTCCTAAAAATGATGTGCTTGTAGTTTGCGAGTTCGTTGTTATCAAAAGGAGCAGTGTTGATAATTTTCATTTGCTTAAATATAGTTGATTTTCCTATTCCTTAGTTACATCTTTAATCTTATTTTTCTATTCTTACCTGACTCTCCTGCACCAAGTAACAAGAGCTTTATGGTCTTCTTATACTCATTGTGATCCTGTACAAGCATCTTGTCAATCTCCTTAGTGGTAGGGTCAGATGGCGTCAAACAGCAGGCCATTATTCACTACGTGCGTAATAAAAAACTCAACAGCCGTCAATGTCAATCAACTGATTAGGTTGACCTTTCAAATGATGTTATGGATGGAGTACGAACGAACATCATATATCACTTACTTACAAGCGACTTCCAGTTCGAAAAACCATGAAGAAACAATCATCAATGTAATATCCATCATAAAGCAAATTTCTTTAAAATATGTTTAGAAAATTCTCATTGTAAGAAAAGAGATCAACCTTTTAAACTCCGTAAAAATGCCTGACCCAGATAACAACAGGAGTGCATCCATGAAAATATTGGCCCTAGATAAAAAAACAAAGTAATTTTTTT
>JAOPGA020001777.1:0-14565 GCA_026419775.2 Acrasis kona | reverse complement strand
GGCTTTGTTATTCGAGGCATTTTTAAATTTTGGGGAGCGCCATATTATTTGACGCAGCGTGGAATTGAAGGAAGCGAAGAAATGTCAGAGTTGCCAGAAGATTGGAAGAGGTCCATTTATGCTAGTATGCTAGGATATGTTAGTATGGACACTTTCAAGCGATTCATCAAGCACTTTAGAGTTCTCAAGCCTCTCTCTGTACTCCGAAAAATCTCTACAATACTCATGGAAACTTCCCGTTCCATTTGGACCGCTCGATGTGTTTACAAGGCAAACTGTGAACACGAGCAATCACCTTCTCGGTGATTTGTATATATAATTTTTTGTGTAAGGTAACTCATCAATAACTATTGACGGGGGTTGTAAAACTACCAATAAACTTTCAGGCTTATCCCTGTTTTCTAAAAAATGTGTGTTCTTGTACTTAAAGTGCAATAAAGGTGGATTTTTCAAAATCATGATAACAACTTGAAGAAGGATTTTTAAAAATATAATTTATTCTAAATAGTGTTCAAACTCTTTAAGGTATGTCACCGTCCTCTTGATAATTTTTGAGAGTCTGCTTTTTAGTTAGGAGCGCTCGTTATTGACTTCAATCCTTCTTTTTTTCTTAGAGAAGCCAAAAGTCAAATCCAATAGAGTCAGTTTTTAAATAATTTCTCTGGCATCTTTCTTGTACCGAGTGTACCTCGCAGCCTTCTTCAGCATTTCCTCGTCCAATTGAACATGCACCTGAAGCTCCGCTTATCTCCTCAGCTCCAGGTACTCATTGGTCCGATACCAATAGATCCATGAGGATCTGCTGGGACATTATGGTGCTTAGGACCTCTGACATAGGGGTACCAATGTCTGTAGGAGGATTGGCCATCTCCTGTTTCTTCATTAACCAAGAATCTTATGTTTTGTAGCAATTCAGTAAGTGTAAAATGTGTATTGAAAACATTTAACTCTTCTTTGGTCTCAAAAAAAGTTTCCTTTTATCAATGTATTTTATTGTCTTGAGTTCATACAACCCTACTTTGTCTCAGAAAATATATATATAGGCATTGATGCCCCTGCTTGAACACCAAGGGGTGCAGAATTGACCTTTCATTAATTTGGTAAAGGAAAACTAATTTGAAATTAATTTTATATATTTGTAAATTATTGAAGATGTAATAAATAACATTTATTTACTATAGAATACAAAAGTAACCAAGTATACGTCTTTGTAGTTGTGATTCCCATCTTTGTTAACTTGAAAGGGTTGGCATAAATAAGACCATTGAGAAGGACTCTTGACCTCTGATGCAGCTATTTTGTTGAAAGTCACTAAAAGAGTTCAAAAGGGTTGTTTAGATAATGTTGTAATTCCCCTTCTACTGAGAATATGCAAAACAGAGAATGTGTATTTATATTTTACTGTTATAGTTTAGACATGTGTGAAAAGAACATTTTTTTGAATAAAAGAGTTAAAAGATATGTTTGTGTTGATGGTATGACATGAAGCATTTAGCATGTAATTTTACTTTAAAACAAGAGATGTTATCAAAACTAATGGTTACCAAGCGGCTGTGTCTCTATAGGAAAAGCTATGGAACAACTGGCCAAAGCACAAGACAAATGACCACAAGAACTGCATGGATTCATGTCTACATAAAAAGAAATTAAGTTCAATGAAGGATAGTTATTATTTTAAATTTGCTAAAGACAAAAAAGAAGGATCCTGAATGACTATAGTCTAGTCCTGCAAAAAAGCAAAAGCAAGTTTTTTATGAGTTTTGTAATTGTGTCAATAAAGGTGATTGTAAGAGCAACAAGTGTAGCTGCCGCGCAAAAATCAACCAAAAGTGTTCTTTGCTATATTATAAAACCAAAGAAAACTGTTTAAATAAATGACTTTTGAAAATATTTTATAAATTCATTGTTTTTTTATAAAACAGGGAAGCTTTAAAGTTTATGGAAAATTAACAAAACCTCCGTTAATAGTTATTGATAAGTTGAGCAAAAGCAACAATCATATTATAAAAACAAGCGCATGCATCTAATGATTAATAAAAGAGTACAAGCATGATAAGGAATGTGTTTACTCTAAATGTATATTTTTAATATGTCTTATTAAATATCGAAAGTTTGTAGACCGGATAGATCAGTGGTTTTAAACCTCATAGATCATAAGTCTTACATTAGTAAGGTCACTTAGGGTCCTGGGTTCAATCCCCAGTTCGGTCAATTTTACGATTTTATCATTCGAGGTATTTTGTAATTTCAAGAATAATTTGCCGTGATATTTTGGGCAGATCAATGATTTATTCTTAGCAAAATGAATAACAAAATCAGAGACATCGTGTACAAGAAGATTATACCATCGTTAAACCCAAAAAACCACAAGGGGCCAAGCTGGTCGTGTTTGTATTATTGGAGGATGCAGAGAATACACAGGTGCGCCTTACTATGCAGCTGTATCATCATTGAAGACGGGGTGTGATTTGTCGTGGGTGATGTGTTCATCAAAGGCAACAGAAATCAAAACCTATACACCAGAAATTATCGTCCTACCAATGTTAAGCGAGGATGATTTAAAGAACGACGAAGAGAAGAGTATAATGAAGGAGTTTGATACAATGCTTGGACGCTTGCACGTTCTCGTAATAGGTCCAGGACTTGGTCGCAACAAAACACTTCTCTCTCTTGTAGAGAAAATGATAAAGGCGGCAAGAGAGAAGAACGTCCCTCTGGTCATTGATGGAGATGGACTATTTCTTGTTTCTCAAAACTTGGACATCATCAAAGGGTACAAACGTGCCATTCTAACTCCAAACCCAAATGAGTTTAAAAAACTCTGCGAGAGCGTATTCTCCGAACAAGAGTTGAAAGATCAAGATCCAGAGGATCAAAAGCAACAGGAGAAATTGATTCGTGATTTATGTGATAAGTTGGGTAACGTAACAGTCGTGAGAAAAGGTGGCAAGGATATCATCTGCAGCGGTAAAAGTGACGAACATTATCTCACATGTGAGGTCGAAGGATCTCCGAGAAGATGTGGCGGTCAAGGAGACGTACTCGCGGGTGCAATGGGCACTTTCTTACATTGGTCCATTCAAGCATCAGAGAATGATGAAGCACTCGATGAAAGGGTGGCCATACTACATGGAGCATACGGTGCTTGTGCGTTGGCAAGGTCATGTGGAAGAGCTGCTTTCGGTAAGCTCAAAAGGGGAACCACAACACCAGACATCATTGAGAAGATACCTGAAGTGTTTGAGTCTTTGTACCCACACCAAGAATAAAATATTTATTTTTAAACAATTGTCCTTTAATGGCTTTACGCAAATGACTAGATTTGGTAAATACATTTAATTGTACACGTGTACAATTAAAAATCGTATGGGACAATGTTGCTATAAGGTGGCTCCTGATGTTTGCGAGCCATATGATAAATATGCGCCCTATAGAGTGTGGAAGAACGAAGTCGCCGTACAAACAGATGACATTGATTATGAATTAAACATTGAAGCCGAGACCGTTCAAAAAACAGACAACAATAGTCACAGCAGCGAAGTAGTATTCTCAATCTCACACAAAGCTGCCGGCTCAAACATTGAGCTGAAGAAGAGGTTTTCATTCATCAGCAGCACAAAAGCTAAACAATCACCCTTCTGTACACCAGTACATACTACTGAGGCTCACTCGGGCGTCACTAATAATGGAAAGAAGACGTTAAACGACTACATTTTGTTGGACAAACTAGGCTCTGGTTCTTATGGAAAAGTAAAGCTGTGTCTCAACGAGGTCACTGGAAAGTACTATGCTATGAAAATCATTAATCGGTCATTGTTGAACAAAATCACTATAGACAAGAAGGGTCGACCTGTTAAAAAAGACATGAACTTGGTGAAGAAGGAGGTAGCCATCCTTAAAAAACTACGACACAGGAACGTGGTTAAAATGTACGAACTTATCGATGATCCTACTGAAGACAAACTATACATTCTATTAGAGCACGTTGAAGGTGGTGCTATCATGAAAGTTGATGGATTTGGAGGAATTGACAGAGAGCCATTCGGACAGGAAAAGACCAAAAAGTATTTGAGGGATATTATAAGAGGACTAGAGTACCTCCACTCTAACAAGGTCATTCACCGCGACATAAAGCCAGAGAATTTATTAGTTGATGAAAATGACAACATCAAATTAACAGATTTTGGAGTTAGTCACATGTTCGATGGCGACAACGACATCCTACACACAAGCGCAGGTACACCAGCGTTTCTCTCTCCAGAAGCTTGTTCGGTAGGTTATTACAGAGGCAAACCCGCCGACATCTGGGCCACTGGAGTAACCATATATGTTATGCTATTCGGTAGAGTACCGTTCAATGGAGATAGTGTCCTCGACATTTACAACTCTATTCTATATGAAAAACCTGTATATCCGCCATATACCGACCCTCTTGTTGTTGATCTTCTTGATCGTCTGCTTTGCAAGAACCCTGAAGACAGAATTACATTGCAGCAGTTGAAACAACACCCTTGGATCACAAATAATGGATCCAGTCCGATGGAGCCCGCCATAGAGGGTATCGACCATCGTATCACGCTCAAAGACATTAACGAAGCTATATCAGAAGGTCGGAGCATGAAGATGATTGATAAATTAAGGATAGTGTCTAAAGTATCTACAATCATGCTGTCAAAGGCACAAAAGGCGAAAAGTGTTGTAGAAAATCGTGATGGCGGCCTCAAAAAAAATACTCAATTGCCACCCATTGTGTCCAAAGACACCAGAGAATTCAGAGGATCATCTATGGATTGACAACCCACCCTTTTTTAATAAATATATGTATTACTATCATCCGTTTGCTTTCCTTCCGTCTAATTGTGAATTTTTTGTAAAAATGTTAAAGAATTGCAGGTGCATCTTCGCCCGAACCAGCGTCAGACACTACACACTATCGCAACGAAAATTCGATTACGATGAAAACCTCGCGCCACCTCTTGATATCCCGTTCATCATATCAGTAAAAGCAAGAAATACAGACGTGGTTAAGAAGACGTTACAAATCAACTCAATGTCAAATAGTCGGAACGTTATTTACGAAACAGAGAAGATCATGCATAGCGTACCAATATTTGAGAGAGATCCCGCATTCTACGTTGCATGTTTAAAAGTATTCATAAGAACGGACAGCGTTAAGAAAGTGGTGAAGACGATTAGTGAAATTCTCCAGGAACCCCAACATTTGAGCAAATCAGTACAATACATGACGTTTCAATACCTGTGTAAAAGAGATGATTCGGACGGCTTGCTAGAACAGGTGATAAATTTAATCACTGATGCAGGGGTCAAAATCAGTCCGCTAATGCTCAAACCACTATTAGAAGAGCAAAAAGTAAAAGAAGCCATTGCCCTACTCTATCGGTCCAAAGATGTTGTCGATCCGGACATTAATGCAGAAGACGTTTTGACCATCGTGAAGCTAATGAGCAAGATGGACCTTCATGGCTTCGCACTACTAGTTTGCCTACTAGCAGAGACATGGAGTCCAGGGAGCGTAGATTCAAGAACGAATAAAATATTGATGCGGTTCTGCGCTCCCCAAGCTAAAGATGATTATGACACCATCACCCTCGTCGTAGTTGCCATGTGTAAGAGGGGTGCATCCATCGCGCACATATTTAGAGAGCTCACATCTTACAGCCACGAAGAGCGTTTCAAGTTTCTACAGCGTCTGTATGCAAACATTTTGAATCAATTAGATTCTTTCGAACCTCGAGTCATTTCTCAAGTGCTTTGTTTGTTTGCTGAATCGAAACTAGAACGCGAAAATTTGGACACCTTGAGAGAGATGTTAATTTCACTTTATCTTCGCGTCCGATCCGATAATCTTTCTTATGAAATCAAAAATCCTGCTTGTTATAGTTTGATTATTTCTTTTGCTCACAGTAATGATGTATTTGATGCTTTTCCAGAGTTGCTTAATGAAGATGTTATCAGACACACGTTGATTGGTCTCGATAATTCGACACTCGAAAAGTACACAAAAGATCGAAAACATGATGCGCTAGTCAAGATTCTTCAAGAAAAGTTTTATCCTGATGGAGGCTTGGATATTAGAACAGTCGAAAGAGTTAAATAAACAATGTTTGCACTGATCTTTTGTGTTGTTAATAATGATTGGTCATCCGGACATGAGAAATAATGATTGAGTAATGATCTCCGGGTTGTAATTGTTGAAATATATAAAAACGATGAAGGCAGTCCTTTTTGCGTCGCTGTTGGTTTTGTACACATCAGTGCTTTGCTTTTCACAAAGGAGGATAATGGACCAACCAAACGAAAGAGCACGCGCTGCTGCCCACGTTCTTCAAACACAATACTTCTCTGATGAGAACGGAACCTATCCAAGGGCAATCGATTGGACATCTGCAGTAACACTAGAGGCTGTTATACATTACATGGCTGTCACAAAAGATCTGTCCTACATCTCCCAAGTAGACCATTTCTACAGCTCACAAGCAGCTGCTTCTCTGGAACACCAACAATTCGACGGTATGAAGTGAGTTCTCAACAACACACTCACAATCCTATAGACATGTATTGGGTGTCGAACTCTTGGTTAGAAGCGGCAAAATTACTGAAGTTCATCAGACCTGATCTTTCAGAAAAATATCTGCAAAGATCAAGACACTTCTTCAGCTTAGCATTCACCGGAGGGTGGGACCCCTCTACGTGTGGTGGTGGTCAACGTTGGGGACCTAGAAATCACTACAAGAATGCCATCACAAACGAATTATCAATTTCCACAGCCATGAACATTTTCGAGTACACAAATGAGCCATACTATTTTGATGTAGCCAAACTTGGAGTCGACTGGTTCCTACGTGACTACAAAACAGATAAAAGCATGTTCAATCAAGACGGTTTGATCAACGACGGTCTCACCGATCAATGCACGTAAGTACAAAATGATCTAGTAATTAACCAAACCCACAGAAACAACAAACAAACCACATGGACCTATAACCAAGGTGTCATCTTATCTGGTTTCACGAGACTCTTTAAACATACCAAGGATGCAAAATACTTGACACTCGCAACGGACCTGCTCGACTCCATTCTAAAATCGTACCTCATTGATCCTGAAACTAACTCTCTTGTAGAAGTATGCGATCCTGCTACCAGAATTGCTTGCAACCAAGATCAACAAATCTTTAAGGGAATTACCATCAGACACGTTTCTTACATGTTGGACATTATTAGAGACACGAAGACACAAGTCGCCAACATTGATTCCTACATTAAATTCGTAAAGGCTGGTGCGGAAGCTGTTTGGACAAGAGCCAGAGATCCTAGTTCGGGCAAGATTGCAAATTACTGGAGAGGTGGAGATTTTTCTAGACTACAAATGACCACAGAAACTCATGTTGCTGGACTTGAGGCTTTGGTTGCGGCAGCAAGTTTGTAAATCATAAAAGTTCATTTTGAGTGACATTAACAATTTTTTAATTTATTTTGACAGTTTAAATGTTCTCACGCTTTGATGCATATTTATAGGATATGCCTTCCTTGTTATCGTAATTTCTCTTCTCTTCATGATTGAATACTTTTAATTTCAAGTGCAAATCGGACACTTGGTTCTTCAAATCATTTATAATGTTGTTCTTCTCCTCCATATCTTGTTTTTGGGAAAGTATCGTTTGGGTTGCTCTTCTCATTTCGTCGTCATCCTGAGCCAATCTCTTCTTAATCGCTGATTTAATCTTGTTGTTTTCTAACACTCTATCCCTTACTTCAGAATTGAGTTTGCTCACTTCAATGTCATTCTTAATTATAAGGTCGTCTAACCTTAGCTCTGCTTGCAGTAACTTTTGTTCTAGTTGGTCGTTCTTCTTTCTTTGCTCCAGAAGAGTTGCGTTAGATTCTTTTAGAGCTTCCTCTAACATTGAATTTGTTTTTATACAGACGTTTGCATCGGCTTCTTTCGTTTTAGCTTGGCTTTGAAGTAACTTTGAATTTGATATAACGTCAAGGTTTTGCTTCTCTAATCCTCTTATTTTCTGCTCTTGATATTTGCAAGTGTTTTCAGTTTCTCTTAGCTTTGAGCACAACTTTTGAAAGTCTTCAAGCAAGTCTTCATATTTATCAAACTGCTTTTCTACATCGTAATAATCATCTCGAAGTAATCTTTCTGTACTATACAAGCGGGACTTTAGAGAGTCCCTTTCTTTTTTTGTTTCATTTAGTTCGTTTGAAAGTTGATCAATTTGTTTGTCCTTAGCCATAAGCTCTACATTGTTCATCACTAATCTAACACTCCCAGCTATGAGAGGATCAGTTATCTTGTGCATTTGCTTCATTACTACAGTTCTATTATTATAAATATTTTTATTAATAGAAAAGCATTTTACAAGATATTTCACAAACAGTCAAAAATTATTTTTTATAAAACTTTGTTGATTCCTTCTTCATTTGCTCCTTCATAATAATCATCTTGCTCATGTACTCTGTCGTGCGCATTCCACTCTGCCACATTATATTTCCAACGACGTCATTAGTTCTCAGCTCTCCAATCTTGTCATATGTGTGACGAAGTTTATCTAAAAAGATCTTTCTGTTCTTTGGTCCATCGAAAAGTTCTTGTATCACTTTGAATCCTTCATTTTGTTTTTGGTACCAAATGTCCTTGTCGCTGTATAGTTTCACTGCAGCATCCGCAAACTCTTCGTCAAAGTTGTCTGATTTTGTAATCATGCCACCCCACTCTCCACTTTGTATGGTCATTCCTTCGCTTCCAATGGGTGTGGTTACGCATGGTGTTCCCAAATACCAACCGTCTGCAATCTTTCCCTTGATTCCAGCGCCAAAACGAAGTGGTGCGAGATTGACTCTGTTGTTCATGATCTCGTCAATGTCTCGTAAATGACCGTGAACTATGAATTTTTCATTCTTGTTAGTAAGGTTAATGTGGTCTGATCATGGTTAGAATGAAATGAAGCATGAGTTACGTTGTTTTGGATGGGATCCATAAATGTGGAGTGTAGCCTCTGGTAGTTTGGATCTAATGAGCGGCCAGATGTTATACTTCAAATACTAGAAACATTTTTAGAATTGTTAAACATAACTCTAGACTTACTCTAACTGCGTCTTCATTTGGTGTGTGTAAGAAGGAACCAATAAAAACAAAATCCTTTCTTTCTTCGTATGGGGGAACTACTTCAGGCGACAATAATTCAGTGTTACTATAATAAAACGGAGCCATGGCCAGCTTTTCTGATGGGAATTTATAGTTTTGTGTTAAAATTTGATGTTCGTGCGGCGATACAACAAAATTCATGTCACACCTATGCATACTAGCTAGTTCTCTGCTAAGTATCTCGCTATTGAGGATTGTAGGGAGGCTTGTTGTGATCTGACTCATTGGCGCTCCTTTGGAGTTGAGTTCTTCTCTGTGCTTACGTAGGAATCTCAAATCCTGTGTATCAAGAACTCTGATGCAATCAGGAGCATGGGTGAAAAGTTGCCAACTATATTTTTCCTCTGATGTGAATGTATCGAAAATAGCCACGTCTGGTTGATAATCCTTCAGAAATTCTGAGTAAATGTCTAGATCTTTGTTAGGCTCTAGTCTGAGAATGTCGATTTTGAATCCCAAATCAGTCCTCAAATTATTAGCATGAACAGATTCTGTATCTTGGCCTGAAACATAAACAATTTGTCTAGTAATTATCTCTGCTTGCTCTCCAATCTCTTCCTCCAATTTTTGGTTCAAATTCAACCCCTTTGTGATGGATAGCTTTTTAAATTGTGATCCTGCAATAAGTTTTTTAACCATCCTTAATATTTCGTATGAGCGCACTCCTGCGGCACTACCATTAGGTTGAGCCCAAACAGGACTAAAGTACATGAACTTCAAGTCGCAAACCCTTTTCTCATCTGAATATCGTCTAATCAGCGTGTTGCGTGTACGAACGATGTTCAAAAGTCTTCGTGTGTGAAGCATTATTCGTGATTGTAACAGATGTTCAATTTTAACATGCTGAACTTCCATCCCATCCTTCGTGCTCTTGCACACAACACGAGGGCCATAAAATCACATCGTATAACATGTACAATCTTGACAAACCGAAGATATGCGATTAGTAAGAACAAAGCATCTCTACAGCTGGAGACAATCGACAAACCAAAAGGAAAGGCAGAAGTCACGAAGGACTTTTTCGAAAACAACATAGGAGAAGATCTCACAACATATTTAAAAGAGAAAATTGGAATCAAACAGCCATCACCTGTTCAAAGATTGGCAATTCCAGATGTTTTGAACGGAGAAGATGTTATGATTGCTGCCCAAACTGGTACGGGCAAAACTTTGGCATATCTACTCCCACTTCTATTAAGAATGAAGAAAGATGAAAAAAATGTAATTATAATTGTTTGTTTGTGCTGAATAATAAATTGATATAGGGTGTAGAGAGGAGGCCAAGTCGCCCAAAGCTTTTAATTGTTGTTCCATCAAGAGAACTTGTGGATCAGATAGGCTCAGTACTTAGAATTTTATCTTTCAGCCTAAAATTCAGAACAGTACTTCTTCGCAGCGACTACAAACCTTCGCGGATGGCTTCTGATTTGAAACAGCCAGTTGATGTTCTAGTTGCAACTCCAGGTGTGCTGGCAAAGATGCATGGTGATACAAAAAAAAACACCAAACAAGGCTTTCATTACAGCGATATGAGATACTGCGTGCTTGACGAGGCTGATGTGCTATTATCTGGAAACTTCAAAGACGAAGTGATGGATACAGTAATCAGACGTATAAATGTAAGTCATTCAACTTTTCAACTCTAACATTGAACAGAATGTTGCAGAGCACAAACATAAAGTGCAAACTGTCATGGTGATGTCCACATTTAACAGCGAGATTAAATCCTTCATCAAGGACAAGTTTCCAAAGATGAAAATTGACAGCACACCAACAGTCCACACTCATTTATCAAGCATAGAACAAAACTTTATACATTCTCCAGCCGACAAAATAAGTATGTATTTTTTTATTACAATGGTTTTAATTATTGTCAGCTCCTCTCCTCAAAATTCTCAACGACGACTTGACCAAACAATTCAATAACCAAAAATATCAAATCATTGTATTTTGTAATTCCGTCGCCAGCTGCAGAGCCGCCCACCATGCTGCAATTGAGGCTGGAATCGACGCGTGCTGTTATCATAGCGAAATACCTCAAGAAATACAGTCGAAGGAGTTTACGAGGTTTAAAAGCGGTTTATGCAGAGTTATGATTTGTACAGATCTTGCTTCTCGTGGCCTAGACTTACCTGACGTGCGTCACGTCGTAATGTTTGATATGACATTGAATGTGGTGGATTTCTTACACAGGAGCGGAAGGACTGGTCGTTTAAATCCTACAACTGGACAGGCTGTGAAAGGTAAAGTGACGTGCATTTTGAATCGGAAACGAGAAGTGGCCCTCGCTAAATTAATCATGGCCGACACAAGTTCCGGGCGGGGTGTAGAGAAGTCTTCTTCAATACTTACATACAAGGCACGCTTAATGGGTAAGCAGTCCAGTAATAACAGAAACGAAGCAGGTGGTGGAAAGAGAAGAGAGTTTTGGATCAAAAACAAACACAAACTGATATCAAGGCAGAAGCGTGCAGGCATCGACTCTAACAATAAGGTAGCAAAGAGTAGCATGAAGGATGGAGCGCCAAGAAGCAGGCTTGGGGTTCGTCGCACTGAAAAAATTAACAAGTTGCCATACAAAGAGAAAGTGAAGAAGGGATATAATCCCACAAGAAACATAAAGGACACAATAAGTGTACCTAATAAATAACATTAAAATAAGTTTATTCGCTCTTCTTCCATTCCTTCAACCATCCTACTTCTGTGTATTTCATTTCATAATGTTCGGAATAGTTGTCCACTTCCTCCTTTTCTGAGCGCTTGAGTCCAGTTAGATCCATCTTGTTCAAAGTAGCAGCGTCGAAAGTTCCCTTTGCCAAATTGTATGTTGCGTCCTTTCCAGCAAACATGTTGTATTTTCCATCTGGAGCATATAAATCATTTTCGGTGACATCATATACTAAATACAGTTAGGTTCACTAACGGCGAATATAACTTACCAATTCCCTTAAGAGAAACATAGATTTTGTTTGCTGCGTTATTGTGCTTGGCAAGTGTCTCTAATGTGAACTCCTTCTTTTCAATCTCCTCTGCTGTTCCTTCATCTGAATCGGAATCACTATCAGAGTCTACGTTTACTTTCTTTTTGGAGAAGAAGTTTTTGTATACAAAGAAACCACCAACCAACGCGGCCAACAGAATAAGAATCGTTGTGAAGTCCATTTGTGTGAAGGTTTGCTAGTTTATTACACCAATGAATATTTTTATTGTAATGAAGTGGTGGGACGGAGATAAAGTCATTTTAAAAAAGAGTTCTCTGCAATATATGAAAGGATTTTATTGAATGTCTGTCATTTTAGGCATATTTTTTATCACATTAATAATTGCTTCCCCCTCGTCATGAGTGTTGCAGGCGTATATGGCATAATATTCTCTTCCTCTTGTGCTCAGTAAAGAGAACCACAAGTTACTACCCCTTTCATTGTCGATATTCGACGCACTGATAATATTTGACTGTGGTATGGTATATTGCTTTGAGGGAAATAGAAATTTAACAGGAGTGTATGAGGACATTTTAAGGGATGGTGTGTTAGTTATAGGGTCGCGGACAAGTTTAATAGTACGAACCAACCTCCTTGTAACTAAAACATAAACAGTCATATATAGTACAAAAAAGCTGCTTTGCAGTAACAGAGCATTTAATCTGCCATCTTTTAATTTACTGGAGGAATTTTCCTTCGAAATTAGATCGCTTCCATAAAGTCCTTTTGGATCGTTTGTGAAATTAAATAAAAACAAATCCAACAAAGACACCAACACACCGATGGAACACAAGAATAAAGCGAATTGAACAAACCTAACAGAATTTTGTATTTTACTGCTTTCTCCGATTAGTATTGGTGTCTGTATATTGATCTTATCAAACTGGATGCATTCGATCGAATCCTGCGGTGGTCCACTAATTTTACTTATTGGAAGTGTGGAAAAGATGTTTTGCTTCCTCTCATCTTGTATTCTTTTGTTCACTTTTTCATTTACGACAGTTTCAGTTGGGTGAGGCTCGTCTGAATCCGCGTTTGTTATTGGCTTCTTTTGGGGTATGTTGTCCTTAAAATAATAGCGGATAACTGGTTGTTGAATATTAATAATTCTCCGTTTCCTTAGAACATGTATCATTAATTCAGGAGTTGACGTTGTGTGTATAAAGTTCGGTTGAGAATATTGGCCAACTCAACTATATCTACATTTCAAATTGCCCCTCAACTCCTCATCGCCGTTCAAAGTAAACAGCAGCGAAAAAGAGCAAATTATACTGCCCTAAACCTTTCGCAGCAGGCAATCTCGATTGTGGATGAATCCCCAACAAAACACTTTAAACACGATACGAAACATTCTCTCCGCGAATAGCGGAGGGAATGGACATGACCCAATATATAACAATGCAGGTAGCGTATATGGCAATGGGGTTATTAGTCCCCCACAAATGAACCCTGTGCAAGGAACAATTGGAAGGCCCGAAAGCCCTCTCAACGAAGAGGAGCTAGGAATGCAGATACAGAGAGCTACTTCCGCACCTCCTGTGCTTGATAACATTTTGTTCGCATCCCAGTCCCGATATTCTCACTTGTTTGGAGATATTAGGTGTGATCAGAATTACGAAAATTTTTATCGTTCACACAACAACCCAAGCAAACTGCCTCAGCCCCTGGACAATGACGTGTTCTTGATGAGCTGGTTACAGGGCCCTGATGAAGGTTCTCACCCGCGTAATTCCAGTGCTGTCCAACCCCCGCACCACCATCAGTCCCTAAGCATGCAGCACTTGGGAGAGCCAAACTTGTTACAAAAACTAAATGGTTACTCGTCCATATCGCCTCCTCAATTAAGCGATCATGCTTCTAATTGGGGTAAGTATCCATTCCCATCAACATTTTAACCATTTTTAGGTTTCCCCACCAATGCCGATCAGCACTTTGGACAATCTCAATTCATTCAACATCCACAGCAGCAACAACAACAACAACAATCGCAGCCACAGCAACAACAATATCAGAACTTGATCATCAGACCACAGCCAGTGACGCAACAGCCAAAACCAACCGCTCAACCTGCGGTCAATTCCTCATCCTTTTATTCCTCGCCCAACGCGCCACCAACACAACCCAACGCTCAACCGTCCTACTCGAGCGTCCTTCAACAAGTAATCAAATCACAAACAACTCCTCCACCTCCATCTCAACCTTCACAACAACAACAACAACCAGTCATCCAACCCACCGCCATCGCTGCCACCGCCGCCGTCACCAATCCTCAACAACGCCAACCAGTCTCGCGCACCGCCTCCGCCTCTCCTCCCGCCAACCGACATTCTCCAGAGGAGGAATCAGAGAGCGATCAAGATGACGACGAAGACCAAGCGCACAACGAAAACACATCCTCGTCGTCGTCAT